>BMAU01015888.1:0-217500 GCA_019973935.1 Trichonephila clavipes
TACTTCGAGGGATGTGCTTCCAAGGGGAGGTACACCACAAGACACAAGAAAGAAAAAGTTCAACTTGCTATTTGTTGATCACCTAAGGTGTTATGAGTTCGAGCCCAGTACCACTAAAGATCCGCCATGTAGGGGAGAGATGCACGTTAAATCTGTCAAGAGCTCAAACGTCCTCTTGTTGGAGTGATGTGTTAGTTAAAAGAGGCCACATGGCTTAAGTGTCGTCCTCGTCATTTGATCATGGTTAAAAATTACGTGGTCCGTCTCCAAAAGCCCTCGTGTAGCTGAACAGTGCGACGTTAATATTCACTTACTCGACCATGAAAGCTCATTAAAACTACAATAACTTGAACAAAATATGACAGCTTTGCCAGCAAATAACATTTCTGTAATATTAGTGAAAAGTGTCTCTGATTTGCGTCCTTTATTAAGGTCTTGCCCTTTTGAATCATTTTAGTTCAGTTTTATTGGATTTTTTCTCAACTCATCAAAGAAAAATTGAATAGTCCTTGAAAGCCGGTAAGTATACTTTCTCTTAGTTAAATTATTCACTGGAATTCCGATTTGTATCTTGTGCTGTAAAAATAATTATAAAAAAATGATTGGGGTGACTGAGTCCCCTCGCACTACCATTAGCGTTAGCATCGAGTGCGCGCTTGCTCCCGGGTAAAAGCATTTTGAAGTATTTCTGCTTTAAATATTAAAAAGTAGCACACTTATTATTCATCGGAATTTTATATTTTTTTTTCATTATTTAACATTAATTCTAAATGCTAATTCTGTGAGGTTTAAAATTACAGTTCTTTTAAACAGTTATTTTCAATTATAGCATTTATCTATAAAAAATCATTTTAAATTTTTGAATAAAATGTCGTGTACGAAGTTTTACTCTCCTTACAGTTCAGCTATTATCAAAAGAATAATGTTTTTTTTTTTTTTTAAAAAAATGAACTCGTGCTAAGTGCCTGTGTTTCAGCCAGTACAAGTTTAATGTATCAATACAGAAGGATTTATTTGATAAATAATTTCTTAATACTAAATTAAGAACAAGTTTAATAATTATTAGTGACTTCCATGGGCTTGCCTTGTAGAGAAAAGTTTTTGAAAGGAAGGTTTATATAATATCAGAAATTGACACTCTGAGTTATTTTTCTATATTTAGCTGAAATCTATATTTTGTCTTCAAAGCAGCCACCGCAGAAAATCCGGTTTAACAAAGGTAGGTTGTTGAAAATGGTAATAGTGCTTTTGTTTTCAGTACAGAAAATCCATCATTCACCTCTACCTAAATTTCAAAGAGCAATTAATTACAAAATTGCCTTTTAATTATCCACTGGATGTGAAATCTATGAAGATTTCTTCTTCGGAAGTTGAGAGCTCTTCTGGAGTATCTTAAAATATATCTCTAATCCACTCGTAACTTGCTACTAAGTTGTCCTCATCAAGAAAATATTTTTTAAAAGTCTTTTTCAACATGGCTAACTGATTTTGCATGGTTTTAAAAACAACTTACATGTTGTTCTTCAGATTTGTAAGTTTAAACACATAATGAGCAGGGACATTTCTCCCCATCATTTACTTCAGTAGTGGTAAATCCAAAATTTAAGTATTTTTGAGAATATTTCCTTGATTTAATTTTCGGAACCATGCTCGTCTGTGTACTTGTTGATCCTTTATTATCGTCGAGTGTTTGCTTTCGACTTAAAAATATATGTATGATTTTGTTTTAACCTAATGGCGTAAATAATTAATTACCGTGAATTACAATTTCTGTGCAAATTTAAAAAATGTACATTCAAGCTAGATTTGGTAGCTGTAGAAGTATCGAGTCGATTAAAACTGACAGGAATTGAACGAGGAAAAGCATTTTTATGTGTTTTGCGCAGACGTCAGATAGGTTGCCCAGACTCATGCAAAATTACCGGATAATGCCAAATGTGATGGGTATGATAGAGAGCAGCATATACTAGACTATTTTTCTAATGACATTTGTACTTTGAGAAATAGATGCCGAAGGAAATAATTCTTAATTAAATATATCATTTTGCGATCTGTTCCAATTTAAAAATTAGAGAAAGAAATATAACATAATAATGAGTAAGTAATATATTTTTTTAAATTTTTCCTAAAATATATATTACTTAAAAGTAACATATAGAAAATTTAATAATTTTATAGTTTGTAATTGAGATCGCATTGTAGCTTTATGTCAAAGTGAATTTTATTGCAGTAAATACATTATTGTTGTACAGGGGGGCGTGACAAAAATTATAATTGAAAATTGTGTCGCCAGTATTGAAAGTTTGAGAAACACTGCCTTATAATATAAGCGCATATAATTTGTTCCTGTGCATTAAACTGAATTCAAATGTATTTTCTTTAAGAGACGAAACAGAGCGAAAACGTGATGCATAAGAATTTAAGGCATTTGGATGATAACAAGGATTTAAATTAGTTTTATTCATTCTTTCGTTCGGATTGGAGATTATTCTATGTTAATAAGACCTCTCAGTTAGGAAGGATTATTCTATAGAAATGAGATTATTCAGTGTAAAGAAGAGAGAGACAGAGAGAGAGATACATACTGCATTATCCATGGAACATGCATACGTTGAAGTTCTGCTGCGAGATATATACAAATTGTGAGGGTTTGCGGATTGTATTCTGTGATATCGAAATAATATTTGAGGAATAAATGCAAATTGTTTATTTGCACCTCTGAATTTTGTAAAATAGAACTAAATTTATGTATTATGAACATAGCATTTTAAAGTATTTTATAAGAATCAATCAATAATCATGTCTAGTGTATAAATTTAATCACGGTTCCTAAAAAGAGTTAAACGTATTCGTGAGGCTAAATTTTGTGATGCTATTTTAAGCAGCATTAACTGAAATGTATATCAATTAATAAAATTTATAATTTTTGTATCTTGAAGAAATGACAATCCAAATAGAATTTCAGAAGTAGTAGGTTCATAAAAACAGCGCACAGTTTCCCAGTGTTAAAGTCAATATGTTCCTTAAAGCCTTTATTTTTTACAATTTAACATATATTAAGATCTTGAATGGTTCTCGCTGTTTTTTTAACAAAATGAATGCTTTATTTAAAATAATGTAACAAAATATTTCATTGATGTTATTACCCATTACTACATTCCTCTCATCTTCCTGGCAGTATATAACGTCAGGAAAAGGATATTTCTTTTGAAGTTATAAAAGGCAGCTCATTTTTTGGTACGTTCATAAGAATTGAAGCGCTGCTCACAGCCAGATTATGTGTCATCGAACTAAATAAAAGGTAATCGGTAGGGGTTAAGTCCGAAGAATAGGGTGGGAGGTGTAGAACTTCTTACTTAAGCGTTTCCAGATGGGTTTAAACAGGTTTTGCAACATGTAGCCGAGCAATGTCATATAACCAAAATCACTTTGTCGTGTCTCGGCTTGTGTAGTGGTCACGTTTCCTTTAAGGCTCGACTCAAATTCATTGAACAAAGTTAATAGCTATCTCACGTGTAGTCTCATTAGGTTTTAGCAGCTCGTGATAACTTACAAACACCAAATGCAGATAAGAAGTACGTTTTGGATTATCACACTATATGTACATTTCATCGTAAGTCACGCGATACGGTGCAAAAATAAGAATTTTTCCACCATTAAAGCAACAGTTCACATGTGAGAAAGCGCCGTATGACTTATCTCGGTCCCAATTCCTACGGAGCCAAATATCCTTGCTTCTAGATCAATCCTAACACTTTCAAAGGTTTAAAAACTGTAGATCCATCTACTTATGTTTCAATGATTTTTCAAGTTCAGCTAGCTTCTGACATGAGTCTTGATCATTCTCTGTCTTCAAACTTCTTCAATATGCCTAGTGTTCTTTATCCAAAATAAATATTTTGAAGTTTCGAAACCAATCTCCGCATGTCATTTCCGACTGAACATTGTTACACAAGAAATATCTGTCATTTTCCTGTGTGTTTAAAATGTAGATTTCTTTTGAATAAACTAGTGCCACAAAATTCCCCTCACAAATATACGTTATTCGGTACAAAACTAGATATTTTTATGGCCAGCCAAAAAAAAGTTTTTTTACTCTATGGCGAGCTAACATGCACATATGTTCAAGGTTATATGCAGTACTTTCTTGCAGGGGCGTTATGATATGAAATTGCAAGCACGTATAGTTCTGGTAGTTCCACCTACACTGCTGAATACTGTGAATGCAACACCAAGAAAGACAAGAGATAGCCCGACAAAATTTATTTGGTTGATGACATGTTGACCAAGTATCAAATGATTAACTTTATAAACTTCTTTGAAATGTGGTTCCTGACAGAATTAGTAGCCAGAGTAGTCGCTATTGTTGGAGATCACTGCTGCCACACTCCTCGGCATTGATTCAAAGAGACTTTGGATGTGTTCTTGGGGTACAGCAGACCAAGCAATTTTCACACTTTGTTAAAGTTGATCTGATGTATCAGCTGGGAGTGCAATATGGGTCAATCGTCGAGCAACCATGGACCACATGTTTTCTATCGCCGAAAGAACTGGAGAGCGAACCGGCCAGGGAAACAATTCAATCTGGTGATTGACGAAGAGCCTTTGGACAATGCGTGCCACTATCCTTCCTCTGTCGAACTCGGATACTTCATGATAAGGCAATCGCTGTTTTCTACGAGAAATAACTGATTGTTTTTTTTGAAAAACCACAAGAAAAACACCATTGCCGAACTTGAAATCGTCGAAATCTCCAAGCATTAAATAGCGCTTTGAGGTGGAGCCACAGGTGCGAGTGATGTGTGTCTGCGGTGAAATTCTAACCATTTGCCTATCTCACCTCCGCTAATGCATGTTATAAGTTTCATGTTATTTGCATGCTTCTTTCAGGGTGTTGCATTTACGGTGGCCAGCAATGTATTAGGAAAAAGGGAGAACTTATTAAATGTCCGTATATATATATAGAGAGAGAGAGAGAAAGAAATTTATAAAAATAAATATTTAAAAAACATTCATTTTTCCAATCTGATGTCGCAAGTTTTTCTTGCTTTTCTATAGCGAACGAAGAAAGTGTGTTGAATCTATCACTTATTGCAATGTATATTTTATATAAAAGCGCAAAAAGGAGCATTCAATTCATATCCTTAGAGAGAGAGACAAAATAAGAAACTCACTTGAATAAGGCAAGTAAGAATATTTTGAAATGCCTTAAAAATGTCAGGAAAATTTATTAGCAATAACTTCTTTTTTAAAGAAAGAACTTTTTAAAATTAAGAAGGATATGAATAAAAATTGAATTAATATTGTTTAACTAAATACGCGATACAGCACACGTTTACTTTACTCATACATGCACAAACCACGATTAGTATGTTGATGTCTTTGAAAAACTATTAGCAAATTAAAAAAAAACAACAACAACATAATGTTACTAACTCCTGCTTCTGATCCAATGTCTATTCATCTGACAGGACAACCGAAGTAAAAAGCAGATGTTTCCCTTGTGGTTGCGCTAAAAAGAACAGTACAAACTTAATTCATTCGCCCTGTACAAAATTTACAAGTAAAAATCGCTTGTAATAAATTGATTAAATCTACGTACATTGTTATAGTTAAAAAATGAAAAATGAATTTTCGGATAAAGAATTCATATAATATTTAAGATTGCGTTTCATCAATTTTTTCTGCGCTATATATTTTATTAATTTACAAAAAAAACTTATTATGTTATAAATAAAAAATGATCAAATATACATTTGTTTTTATTTCATTACTTACTTTTTTTCCTAATGCGGCTGGCTTGTATTTTTACCATTGCAGTCCTGTACATACGCCAAATGCTGGTGTAACTTTTTTAGTGCGGAACCATATTGGCGCTACCAATTACCCCAGATAATTTTGACACTCTGTTTCCTCCCCAGATAGAGGCACCTGAGCTCTGACGATGTGAACTTGTTCTGGGAATTTAAGTTTGCTGAGAGCACCCAACTCAAACAGGTACTCAAATTACATGCTCTGTAATTTGAAGGTATGGACGCTGTCGATTTTCTGCATCAGGAAAATGGGCTTACCTTTGTCGAAACCGCAACCGAAGGTGCAGAAGGCCAATGACATACCACCTACGCCACCTAGCAGGCAAAAACATTTTAAATAATGTATTTAATGAAAAACATAATAAAAACTGACTCATAGCTCAAAAACTAATTTGTGCGCAATACGCAACACCTGTGCAACAACTTAACTTTTCGCATAAAATAAAGTACCATTTTGTTGTAAACTTACTTTTTACATTTTTACTTAATTCAGTCTGAAAGGGAACATATTTCACATCGTTCATCATGGAGTTATTATCATTAACCCCTACCTACATCATAAATCATACATCCCATTTTGAATCTTGTGTTGAATTTTTCATCAGCAGTTTTAAATTACTTAATAATACCTGCCAATGAAATTGGAAAATATACTTCACGATTTTTTTTAGAATTAGATTTGCATCATTGATGCTAAAGAAGAAACTTGTTATATAATTGCATTTTTACGTACAAAACATTTTGAACCCCTATGATAAATATAAATCTTTAAGAAAATTGCTGCAATATGTTTATTTTTCACATAATAGACGAAATCCTTTCTAAGCCTCATGGTGAACTCTATTCTGCATGAAAAACAAACGTGCGTGAGGGATTTTTATTTAATTTTTTGCTTTTAGGAGTTTCTTAGTCAAAAAGGGTATAAAAGTAGCTTTTAAAAAGGAATTAACTCCTTAAGTGATAAATTTTTGTGATCAAAATGTTCCAAAAAAAAAGGGCATATTTTTTACTGCATATATGTAAGCATAATATTTAACAAAATGTGAAAAGGGACGAATTTCATCTTAACTTTCAATTTTAAAGTTTTCTCATAATTTTTTATTTTATATTCGTGGAACACAAACCCCACTAAAAGTTTTCTTTTTATTAGTAGATTCTGTGAGCTATGAAGAATGTTTCATGTGTGTGTGTTTATCTTAAAATAGCTTCTCTAATACTTCCAACAAAATTTCTTATTCGTACCTGTTTTCCAAAAACGACTAAAGATTTTGAGTGTGTGTGGCTTTTTTTGATTATATATCAGTCCATTTTTCGCTTTTTCTCAAGCAACAAATATCACGTTGCCTTGACAATCCCTGTCTTTTAATGAACATTTTCAAGAATCTAAATTTCTGTCTTTAGTGAAAAATTCCTACCTTTAATACAAAGAAAATTCTGGATGAGTGTTCGGTACCATGGACAAACTGAATGTCTTAAAAACGTAAGTGCTAACAGAAAGACGAAAATATCAGCACCAGGCTATAAGTAGTTCTTAGGGGTACAGGCAAACCTGTTAAAGGGTTAGAATGAAGAGTATGATTAGTTTTTTCTTCCTAAATGTACTTTGTTTCTTACCTGGAGTAAACAGAAAGTTATAAAACACCATAATTTAGTACATTTCATTCATAATATCTAATAGCTATGGTGACTAACTGAATGAAAGAATATAGGGCATAAATGCTGCATAGCTGTATGTTTAATTAAAAGCTGCTTTTTATTTATTCAAGTGATTTCCATTTTCTTATTACATTACATTCATAATGATTCGAAAAAACTTAAATAATTAAATGTTGCCCGCGCGAATTTTTATATGTCACATATGCACATTCCCAGGATACTCATCAATCAAGCAGACATAACTAGAGGAGGACACAGAAGAAATTTAATTGTATGAAGTATACATTGTAATGTTCGAAAAATAACTCGTTTTGTTAATAATGGTATAACATTTAATGCTTAGTCAAATTTCCCTGTAACGTGTACCGTGTTTTTGTGTCCTTGACAAAATTATTTGAGAGCTTATAAGTATGTTTTTAAAAAAAAAAATGTTGTGAAAGAGAGAGAGAGAGAGAATAAATAGTAAGATAAATGTATTTAGTGTTAATTTAATAGATCGTCATTTACATCTGACTTCTTTAAAGCAACAATACTAAAATATTGGAAATGATACACAATACTTTTAGATTCATGCATTTATGTTTTTAAATGTAATTTAACATTAATTTTTCAATAAATTTCCGTGCTCCTTGTTAAGAATATTCATAGTCTAAATATTAATTTGAACTGCGTTGGAATAAATACTAAGACGTGATTTAATTCAAAGTTACATTAAACTATAAAATGTATTTTTAGGAGAAAATCACTTTCTAAATGGTATTTTATAATTATTTTTTAAATTATTCTCTCTCCTTTTTCTTGCTATTATTTATTTACTAATTATATTATAATGTAAAATAGTAAGCATTATACTGCTATAAATTTAGGTATGAATATTACTGTACCTGAATGGAACTTCATTAATATTAAATATATTAGCATAGTGTTTTATGACAACTATTGATTTTTAATTTATAATACATCCATTTATAAATGCAATCATACATGTATAACCCAGTGTTTTGTAAAAATATTTCTAAAATATAAGCTTATTTCTAAGACTCTTGTATGTCATTAAAAATACGTCATATTAATTAATCAATTAATATTTACTATTATACACACAAAAGTTTAATTCAATTTTTATTTTACTAATGCAGTTCTAACAATTAGTTTATCAATACACCAGAGTGTAATTTTGAACATTCCAAGATGCACAATTCATCAATTTCTTGTTTGTTTGCCTTGAAGTTAAATGGTTTGCCCTTTCAACAAAGAAGAATGACCTCATCATCATGCATGCATTAGAATGATCCATATAGATTCAATGAGAAAAAGATATTTTCTTTCTCTGAAAACTTTTGTCTGGAACTGTAGTTTTGAAATTGAAAGACATTTTAAATCCGTTGTGGACGAAATCAATAAATTCATTTTTACAAGATTCTTTTGTAAAAGAGTCCCCTTTCTACTGTTTTTGAAAATGAATAATCAATGGGCAGACATACGTTTCTAGTTCTCTTTCATGAACATACAATGAATGAGCGCATTTGCCTTCACACGTTTCACTGAAATATTCATTTGACATCTCCATTTGGATAATGTCTTTAATTTTTTAGTTCTTTGATTAAATTCCAACGATCGTTCTTTTGCATTATTTTCAATTCTGAAGTACAATGTTCTTTCTCACTAATTCGTTCCTTAAATTAATGCTGACTCAAAGAATTCCTTATTGGCTTTGGAAAATAATTCGTTCTCTAATCATTAGAAAGAAGTCGTAAGCTGGAATATAAATTTGAATACAAAAATGGCTCTAGATTGAGTTAAAACTGTGATCTTGAATTATATTCCTTTATTAATTATCTTAAGAATACTTTTTCAGTTCTAATGAGAGAAAAAAATGAAATGAAGTGATTTTCAATGAGTATCAGTCTACATTTGTGCCCTTACCAAAAAGAAATATTATAACTAAATCTTATAAATAAAACTCTCTGAAACTTCTAATTTTTAAATACACGAGATGTGGCATCTAAATTCCCAGAATGCGTATGTTTCCATCATTAGCCATAGTGTGGAGGAATGGGCATGGAATGTATTTGACCTTGATCCTTCCATAGCAGTTGACACATTATTGTGTCCCGCTACAAATATTATTTCCCTCCTAATTGAATTATACGTTATTGTGTTGTGTCGATCGTGATACGCGCACAATCTTAGCAACGCATAAATTAGAAATTCTTCGCGAAATGAAAAAAGAGTAATAAATCCTATTGGATATTTATAGCTGTTAAAATATATGTTTGGATAATTGCACGTCATGTAACCAAAGTTTTGAAAGGCACAATTTTCGGAATGAGGGGAGGGGAGATTGTTGAAAAGTGTGATGAACGTTCTGGTCGACGTGTGATTTCAAGAACTAATGAAAACAATAAGAACAATTAATGATATATTGCATGGAGACTGGAGTCTGAGTGGTCAAATAATGTCAAATATTACAGACAACAGAAATAAAGAAAAAAATTGATCGAAGATTTGCATATGATGAATGTTTGCGCAAAACTGGTACAAAAACTCTAACATGCAAACAAATATGAACAAGAGAAAGATTTTTTCTGACATCATAAAACGCTTTACAAAAGATCTTGAACTGATTAAAAAGCCATCGCATGTGACGAAGCATGGGTTTTTCAGAATGACCTTGAAACTAAACGACCATGCACTGAAAGACCCTCCCCTCCTATATGGACCAGGGCCGAAAAAGCTCGGTGAGCAAGTCGGAATTATCTCCTTCATATTTCTTGATAATTATGATTTCATCAAGATTGAATAGGTACTTTAAGGTTAAACGGTAAACCAGAATTACTTCAATGAGATTCAGACGAAGCTGGAAGAAAGGGTCATATCTTTGGAGCAACAGCATGTGGAGTTTGAACCTAGACAATACCCGGCGCCCATTGAAAAGCAGTTCTATGTGATACAATTCCTGCCAGATAAACACAATACTATGTCGCACTCACCAGATCTTCCTTATGAGACGTCTACCTGTTTTAAAAAGTGAAAGCATTGAAGGAAACACAGTTTTTGTCTGCAGAAGAGATGAAAGAATAAACGGCAAACACATACTGAGCTACAACGCTGCTTTGAACAATTGGGAACTCGTTGTCAGCAATGTATTGATAGGGAAGCGGAGTATGTTAAGGTGTATTAAAAGTTATATTTGTATATATTGTTTCAATAAATCTCATTTTTAAGAATAGTCTGGTTATTTAATTGCCACACATTGTAATTCTTCTAACTCTTATGTATCCACGAATTTTAAGTGATTCATTTTATTTTAACAAACTTTTCTTTATAACCACCTTCTTGTCTTACATATTTTCAAAGAAAATATTATTGTACCTCTTGCGAAAGACTGAAGAATTCAAAACTATTGAGATTCAATCTATTTCCGTCAATAAAATTTGATAAGTTTAAAAATATGCTGCTAAGATATACAATAATAAGCACAAGATATAAGCACAGTGGTAATTTCTTAACGTAACAAAAACTTACTGAAAGGCAATTCCTCTACAAAGAACATTGAACTTTGACAAAAAATAATAATACCTTTTAAATCATATTACCAAGGGAATTTAAAAATGGAAGTTCAGTTACCGTAAATTCATATGCAATAAGGAGAGTAATAAATTCCTTATTTTTAGTACGCATAATTTTTTAAACAGTAGTTTACATTATAAGTTCCAACAATGTACATTCTTTGTTTTATATAAATTAATACTACGCTATTTTCTCTATCCTATCCTAATCCTATTTTTGAAACATAAAAAGTAATTAAAATAGTATATAGTATAATATATTCAATTGACGAGAATCGATCAAAAAGTCAAATTTAATTTTTTAGCCTAAATTTTCCTTTATATTCCTCTCTATCATCTCACAAAATTTGAAGATTCTAATTCTAAAAAATTCAGAGCTAGGTTTATTTTTATGTTCGTTTTTATTCACATGGCAATGAAAAATCAAAACCTTAAAATGACTTCACTGAAACAGATAAAAAATAACTAATTTGTCTTCATTTAATATACTAAGACATTTTTTCTGCTGTGTTCCAAATGCTTTAATTTTTCCCTAACTATTGCTAATAATACATGTAACAAAAGTTGGTATGCATTTTATAATCAAAGCAATACGTATTTTTTTAAAAAAAATCGAATTTACAATTTATACATTTTTTAAGGAATTTTCAATAGGTATTCATATAAAAAAGTATTTAACGAGTATCCATTCATGCTATTACAAAACTCGTACCAACTTTGTTATACATAGTATAACAAAAATTTAAACTTGTAATCAAATTTCACGTGTGTTTGTCAATTATTGTAGAAAGAGAGTAGTATTTTAGAATCACTTCATAAATTTTAAATGTTTTCCTTGAAAAATTACATAGTTAGTTTGTGATGGTATTTTGTGGCTAAAATGTATTTTACATAATGCATAAACATAGGAGACAACCAAAAAACATTTGAAAATCATTAAATTAAAAAGGTTTATGTAAATGATAAGGAAAAATTTATTTCATGGAAATATTTAAAATATAAATACAGTAATATCCCGAATTCTCTGGGACATTTAATTACTGGGTACTGAGAGATAACGACGTAGATCGGGGTATTATTTCGCATGTATAAACAAATAAATTATTTTTAATTGGTATCGGGCACGAAAGAAAATAAAATTTAGAAAAAAAGGAAACCTATCTAATAAATTCTTCAATGAAAAAAATGCAAAAAAGGTACTTTGACGTAGAAAATCAAATAAATAAAATCTAACAAATTAGTCAGCCGACTCAAAGATTTTTTCTCCCAGAAAACGTAGTATGCTAATAATGTTTCATTATTCAGTGTTTTGTTGAAAAAGTACGCTCGTCGTTGGAGCTCTGAAATTTGCAACCCGTTTTCAATCAAAATGAGGTTAAAATCCAGCATCTTTTGAAAATCCTCTCTCAATTCATTTCTAAATTTATTTACCTGGAAAGTTGGACAACTTATTCGATCACATTATCAGTTTCATCAAGCTCTAGCATTGATTCCACCCGAGTTTCATTGATGGGGAAAAAAAAATTGACGAAATTCGAAAATGGTATAACTCCGGGCTCACTTAAGAGCGAAAGTCGAGACATTACTATATTTATATTTATATTACTATATTTATATATATATATATATATATATATATATATATATATATATATATATATATATATATATATATGTGTGTGTGTGTGTGTGTAGGTGGGCGCTTGTCAGGAAACGGCTGACGCACAGATTATGATTAATCATAGATTTAATGGCTCGAAACTATTTACAATATATACTTCATACTTTTAGTTCAGTTCGTCATTAACACGCGAGGTGTTATCGTCTTCGTTTTTAACGTCTTAATGCATGCAAATGGCGTCTTTGTTTTCCGTCTTTCTCTGTCCGTCATCTCATCCATGCCTACGTCTTCATTCTATGGCGTCGGACCAAGGTTCTAATCGCGTCGGCTCCCACCACGTCGAGTGTCTAACGACTGACAGGCTGCCAAAACACTCAGTGCGTTCGTGAGCATGAGGAGTAGAATAATTAGAGTGGCTTGGAAATAGCGGTCTGCACTACACGACCATCCTAGAATCGGCTGGTCCTCCAGACGACACTGCAAATATACAACCTCTCCCCCCAAAAAAAACAACAACAAAAGGACTGGAAAAAGGTATCTGAAAAGTAAAAATTAAAAGTTTATGAGTCTTTTTGTTGTTACAAAGTTCTCAAAAGGATTAATGTTCACGTATTTCGTCTTTATTCTGATCTTTAACGTCTTTCCTTCTAGTTTCTGTGTCTTACTCGTCTTATTTTCTTGTTTGTTCATCTTTCGTCTTTTTTTGCTTCTTTTACGTCTTTCGTCTTGCTTCTCCTACGTCTTTCGTCTTAAACTATTGAAGATCTTGCTGAAATCGGACAGTTTATTCCATGATTCCTTCAACAATTTCAATTATCCTGTGCGGTTCAAGGTGATCAGTATGGTATGTTTTCAATGGCATGTCTTCTTTCTTTCTTCGTTTGTAATTCCCCAATACACGATGGTCATAGTAGGCAACTGAATTTTCTATCTTCTGTCTACGCTTGTGAATGAAGTAATAATCTTTGTTTCTTTAATACTTGGGCTTCTTTTCTCATGGGCACGTCTTTTGACTTCTTTGGGCACACTTTCAGAAACAACTACTACTGGGTTAGTTTTCCTTAAAAGAGTACAAGTCTTGTCTTCTTTCACATTTTTCAAGCAATTCTCAAGATGAAGTTCGTTGGTATCATCAACAATATCAGGCTTTTCAATAAGGCATTAAATCATAAGGTCAGATTTTTCTAAACGTTTCAAATCGTCTTCTAATTTAGGCAAATCAGATGTATGTCGAAATTCAACAGGAACTTGCACAACAGGGCTTACGATCACAGTTCTTTGGTCGTCTTTCACATGTAAACCATCTTTCTTTACAGGCTTAAAATTTGGAGTTATTGTCTTTTTCTCTGACCCGTATATTTGAGGAATGTCCGGTGCAATATTAATTTGAATATCATCAGGACATATATAAATTGGTAGAACATGTAAATTGGCTACTTCTCTAGTACATTTAGGCTTATTTCTAATTGTAGTACAATTTTCATTAATTATAGTCTCACCTTGCATTAATACATTTAATCCAATTATAACATAGCATCATCATCTACAACACACATTTCTACATTACACTTAAGTTCATCAATTTGAATTACATCTTTAAAATAACCAAACCGTTTTAGTTTACTTTTACTAAATCCACTTAAAGTTGTCTTTGATGGAAACAATTGAACATGATTTATTTTATCCTAAACAGACTTTCGAATCAAGTTCACAAGAATACCACTATCAATTAAAGCATCTAATACTAAGCCACCAATTAATACTTTCTTAGTTAATCTTTCTTCTTTATTAACACTTAAATGAGAAACGTCTAATTTAGTATCGGTCTTACTTGGGCATTCCGAAGCTTTATGTCGAAAAACTTCACATCGAAAAAAAATTTTGTTCCTTTATTTTTCAACATACCATTTCTAGAAATATGATTTGGATCTCCGCAATTGAAACAAACTTTCTTTTTATAACTTTCATACCCAGTATTATTCTTATCATACCTCATTTTATTCGTATTAACAACATCCTTTCTAAAATTACATTTTTCATCATACTTTGTTTTAATTTTATCGCAAGAAATATATCTATTAAAATCATATCTTGGTTTTTTTATCGAAATTGCATCTACATTTGACATAATAATTCTTCATTGCGTCATAAACCTTTCTTTGAATTGAGCTAAATTATTACATCAATACAGAATTATTTTGTTTTCTTGCCTATCATTTATACATTTGATTACGTAATGCATTAAAGCGGAATCATCAATTTTTCCCGAATTGCATAGCTCTTTCATTTTCAAAAAGTATTCCAAAGCGGTTTCGCAATCTCTGATTTTCCTGTTCCGTAAAAGCTCGTGCAATGAAGCAGAATTTATTTCCAAAGAGAATTCGTCAATCACAGCGCAAGTTTTAATTTTTCCCACGAATTTATTTGTAATTCCCTCTGAATAAATAATTTCGTAATTCCACCTAACGATCTTTTTGCAAATAAGAATTTTTGTAAGTTTGATAGACAAAGCAGCTCAGTGATATTTTCAAACTGTTCAATCCAATTATTTATATTTTCATGTGATTCTGCATAAAATTTAGAAATGTTATTTTCAATATCCGAATAGTTTACATTAACATTAGGATTGACATGGCTTATTTTATTTTGACTTCCGTTATCAATATGCATTTTATTTATTTCCATACTAGGATTTTTTCCCACCGTATTAGTTTGCATTGAATAATCTATCGTTTCGTTTTCCGAGTCAGACACGTTGGTGCTACTAGCTGCCATTAATAATAACTTATTCAAGTTTGTCAATAAGGATAGAATACTTTTACACGATTCATATTTATTTCCTTCAATCGAAATATTAGGCATGTTTGAAATTGTTACTATCTCATTATACGAGAATTTCTCATGTATATCTTTTAGTTTAATTGAGAATTCCTTACTGTCAATCGTATAAGTAAAACCACAAAAGTTACGCAATATTTTACAACTGAATTCTTCATCATCATATATTAGTTTGTAAAGTAATTTCACCTTTTCTTTTTTACACTTCTTTAATACAATTCCAATAGGTTTTATACCATTTAAAATCATCTTCAAAATGATGCACGTACAGTGATCCCACTTCAGAAGGTGGGGTGGGCGCATGTCAGGAAATGGATGGCACACAGATTATGATTAATCATAGATTTAATGGCTCGAAACTATTTACAATAAATACCACCATGCTTTTAGTTCAGTTCATCATTAACGCGCGAGGTGTTATCGTCTTTGACTCGACGAAGATGATAGCCAAACGCGCAAGAACGTCTTGCAAAACAATTGAATGTTGACCAAAGCACTGTTTCCCGTCGTCTCAAAGCAATGAGCAAGATAATAAAGGTCCGTAGATGGGTACCACACGAGATAACGGACCGTCAACAGGAAAACCTTAAACTCGTGTATGAAATGTCGCTTGCACGCTACAAATGCAAGTCATATTTCTATCATATTGTGACTGGCGATGAAAAATGGATTTTTTTAGAATACCAAGCGTAATAGATCATATGTTGACCCCGGACAGCCGTCCAAATCGACTGCAACGCCGAATCACTTCGCCTGCAAGACGATGCTGTGTATTTTCTGATGACAGGAAGGACCAATCTATTATGAGCTTCTCAAACCCGACAAAGCCTTTAATACCGATCGCTACAAGCAACAATTACTTAATTTGAACAATGATATAGTCGAAAAACGCGAGCAATACAAGAAACAGCAGCACAAAGTGATTTTCATTGATGACAACACACCTAGCTACCGTGGTAAACTGACCAAGGGCATCGTTAAGACGATCGGCTGGGAGTCTTAGGGCATGCGGCTTATTCGCCAGACTTGGCTCTTTCCGATTACCACCTATTTGCATCATTGGAACACGCATTGGCTGACCAGCGCTTCACTTCTTACGAAAACGTCAAATCTTGGCTTGATGACTGGCTGGCCTCAAAAGACCAATACTTTTTTTGGCGTGGTATTCACAAATTGCCCGAAAGATGGGGGAAATGTGTACCTAGCGATGGATATTATTTGGAATAAAAAATATTTTAACAGTTTCCGCAAATTTATTGTGCTTTTTTAAAAACAATCGTCTAATTTCATTTACATACACCTGGTATACTATTCAAATGTACATTATAAAGTAATTCGTATTTTTATTTCCTACTGTTACCTCAGACTCTCTATATATTTATTTATTTATTTATCTTCGTAGAATTTTCAATCATTCATAAAATACATTTCAAAGCACTCAATTGACCAGAAATTTTACATACATGATTATTTTGGAAGACAATACTGTAATTTAATTATAATTAATAAAAAATTAATTGATTAAAACAAATTAATCAAATAATTACAAATACAGCTAATTTGACATCATTTTTGGCGACTTGTGTCAAAATTTGAAAAGGTTTTTTCCCCATTTTAAACAGCTCATTTGAGTTGAAAATTTCTGTACACTATTGTTTTGGGTAAAAATACAATAATTTAATTATAATTAATTAAAAATAATTGACTGGAACTAATTATTTAAATAATTACAGATACAGCCCCTTTGGTTTCGGTTTTAGCGACTTGGGTCAAAACTTCAAAATATTTTTTTACTCACATTTTAAAGCATTAATTTGATCTAAAATTGTATATACCCGATTGTTTTGATGTCAATACGATACTTTAATGATGATTAATAAAAATTAATTACTATTTAATGTTGTGATTCTGTCATATGTATATAAATATTTATATTAATTGTATCTATATATTTAATAAAAAGTAGATAAAATAAATTTTTTCTTTGTTGATCTAAGTAGGAATTGACTTTAAAAAAGTTCTTCACATTAGTTGTTAAATAAAGTACATTAATAATAATGCCAAAGTAGAGATAATTAATCAAAGATATTATTTTCTGTATAACGAAGCACTAGAATCCTATTATATAAAATTTAATAAATGGTAGAAATAAATATAATATTATAAAAGAAGAATAGGCACTAATACAGGGCTTCTCAAACTTTCAATGTTTGTGAACCAATTTTCAAGCGTAATTTTTATCGCGCCCCCTTCATACAATAACAATGTGTTGAATCCAATAATAACATACGTTGACGCTAAAGCTACAATGTAACTTTAATTATAAACCGTACGAAATATCAAAATGAGCATTAAATTTTGTATATAATATACATTTTTTATGTATGACAAACACATGGGGTCAAAAATAATTATAAAACGCTCTTAATTTAGTATTTATTAATTAATGTTTAAATACATTGCGCAGTTCTGACATATTTATAATTGCATTTTATCAGTGTAAATGCGTATTTTTTATTATTTCAGAAGTATTTCGTTTAATTCCTTTCAGTAACTTAATATTTTTTTGTAAATCTTTTATTTTCGACTTTTTGTTTTGTTCGCGCCCCCCTAGGAGGCGCTCACCACAGTTTAAGAAACGCTGCACTAATAGCATGATAAATAATACAAAGGAGTTTAAAGTTAATCAGGAATACATAGCTGGAATAGATAATTTTTATATATGTATTTCTAGGTGAATGGAAGTTCAAGTAAGACAGAAAAAAAAATGTTTAGTAATATTTTGCCTCATTTATTTCACTTATTACTGGTAGCTATTTTAGCTTATAAACGTATTTACAAGAATAAAGCAAACATCAGAAGAAGAAAAATAAAAAACAATATACACAAAAATGCTAACAACATGCAGTGATAAATTTATATATAAAATAGTATTTGATGAAATGATTGTGCAAGAAAAGATTATGGAATACTTAACAAAAAAACAAGATAGAATTAAAAACATTTCTGTCCAATATGAAAATTAATGAAATTCTGTTTTTATTGAAATAAACAGATTGCCAATTAATGGTCAGGAATTGAAACAAATAACATGAAAAATTCATTAAATACTGGAGATCATATATTTGCATTTTCTTTTTCAAACGAACAGAGATTCTGTTTCAAATTAATTAAAACACCACTAAATCAAAATCAATCTACTTTTATATTTTTCTTTCCAAGTCATTTAATTACAGGAAAGTGAACAGCTTTCCACAAATAGAGATATTCGTTATTAAAAAGCTCGAAACATTTATCAATGACTTCTTCCGTAAATTATTTGAAAAATGGCAACAAAAAAAGAGATACAAATTCTAATGAAGATTAGATTTTTTCCCGAAAAAAAATCTTTCTTTTGAGATTGGTTTGGAGGGCACTTAAGGATTTTTTTTAAATTAATATGGTTACACATATTCAGGATATCCTGAGTGCAAGTATTGGATTTCAATAAATCGCTTTTTTCTTAATTTTGGAAACAAGGACTGGTTCATTTCTTTATTTGGTACTTGTTGAGTAATTTAACCTTGTTCATTAGTATTTGACTTTAGTTAAAATTTGTTATTTAGAAATATAAATACGAAAGTGGTTATGTCATATAGGGATATTTTAAATGAAAACAATTTTACTTTTGATGACCTTTTTTTGCGGAAATAAGTAAAAAAGTTTGCTTTTGAATATCTATATATTTTATTTGTGCTTATGACTGCTAATACTAATTTAGCAGATTTATTTTCATATCAAACATATTAATGGTTATGGAAATGCATAATTTTTTAGAAAGATATGAATAACAATTCCATATAGTACTTTATAATGGTTGGATTATTTGGTTTTCATTTTGCCATTTTCTAATAATTGAAGATTCATATCCAAAATGTCTGGTGCCTTTATGTGATTCAATATACCCAATACCAAAATAATGTATCCCTGTTTTATCCAATATTTTTTAAACATACGGTGTGTTTTATCTTGTTAAAAACCGACAATTACAAGAACAAAAACGTCCAACAATTGCACCTTCCACTTATTGCTTTTATTTATAATTCTAAAAAGTTGATACTCTTTTCAAGATCTTCTTTCAATATTTATTTTTCGAAATATAACAATTGTTGATATTGCTCATCTCAATATAGTACGTAGTATATAATGTACACTCATGTCCATAAATTAAGCATAGTGAAGTTCAGGCAAAGAAAGAGACAGAATCAAAATAAATTTGACTTATTTGTAAAGTCTATTTACTAAACAAAAAGTAAAGGTACAAACACAATTAATAAAAATTGCGATTTTTACTCTCTGGAGCATATTTCAAAAATAACCTATTTACAAAAAACAGTATACCATGGTTAATATTATAGTTAATACGGAGTATGTCTCCCGGACAATGCAATGCAGGCCTTACAACGCCTAGGCATGCTGAGTATCAAATGATCAATCTGATCTTGGGGAATATTACACCACTGTTCAAGCAATGCCCTCCAAAGTTCCGGTAGACAGATGGGAGGGGGTTGGTGGGCTGTAATTCGTCGGCCAAGCATACCCACACATGCTCTATTGGATTCAAGTCCGGAGAGTATGCTGACCAATCCATGTGGGTTATACCCTCCGATTGAAGGCATTCGTCTACAATGTTTGCACGGTGAGGACGGGCGTTGTCATCCATAAACAGAAATTCAGCACCTATGGCGTCCCGGAACAAACGTACATGTTGTTCCAGAATGACATCCCGATAGATGTGGCATGTTTTCGTTACACTCTGAACATGCAGGTCAGTTCTGGAACCAAGAATAATTCCTCCCCAAAAGAGGCATCCTGCATAACCATAACGGTGTCGCTCTATGTTGTTCTCTTGCTGGTAACGGGTACCTGATGCTCTCCATATTAAAGTCCGGCAAGAATCAGACTGCAACTAAACCTGGAAGTGTCGGAAAACATCACACAAGACCACTGTTGTGTTGTCCACATTGCCTGCTCTCTACACCATAATAATCGCAGGTGACAGTGAGTTGTGGTAAGTGGAACACATCTGACAGGCCTACACGCATATAGACCAATGTACCCTAAGCGTCTGTACACGGTCTGCCTTGAAACTGTCGTGCCGGTAGCTGAAGAGAATTGCCGAGACAGGTCTGATGCTGTGCTCCGTCTGTTTGTTTTGGTAGTAACTGACAAATACCGGTCCTCATTCGGCGTTGTAACTCGGGTGTGACCTGTGCTGTAACATCTACTCACATAACCATCATCTTGGAATCTTTGCCAAAAAGCCTGGAGATGACACTCTGGGCGATTCCAAGTTTTTCGGATACTTCCAGCTGGGTACGCCTCAATTCCAGTCATCCAATAATTCTACGACGTTAAAAATCATCCAAATGCTTCCTTTGTGCCATAACTATGCGGTCATTGTACTGAAAGGCTTTTAAAGCGTTTTTGAACAATTTTACTTCATTGCCACCATTTCTTATACACCCCTCTCTTACACTCTTGTCATTGTGGTGTACTATCCACGTCATCTGGTTGTATCCTGTAATTACATATTCTTCTTCAAGATGTGTGTGATAATTCTACAAGGTGAAATTTTTATTTTAGAGTTCAATTTCTGTGTAATTCTCAATTGTCCTTAATTTATGGACATGACTGTAGTAATATAGTATGTAGTACAAGTTAAAAATTGAAACTTTTGATTGTAGTCGATTGCATATGAAAGAACTTAAATGGCTTTTAATATTGTTTACATAAATACTGATATTTTCTTTGTGCTGTCTGAGCACTATATGCACTGGCTATTATAAATAAAAGAAAATTACAAAATTAGCGATAACTCGACCCCAAAAAAATCAGTCTCTATGAAATTTAAATATGCTGATAAGTAAAAGTAGCTGAAGGACACAAATATAGGCGATGCAGTTAGGATATGTCATTTGCGAGGAGCATAAAAATGGATGTCTCAGAGCAAATTAGAATTTGTCACTGCGTGTCTGAAATTAGAAATCTGGTACGCATTTTGTTTGTTTTACTTACAGTAAATTTTAATATATTTTTAAAAATAATCTTTTTTTTCGACTTTTTAATATGCTCGCGCCCCCTTTCGTAGAGTTCTCACGTCCCACAGTTTGAGAAACGCTGTTTTAAAGCATAGGTGTATTTTCATTTGTAGAGAGATCATAGAGCTCCATTTTCTCCATGACGCATTCATGAAAGAGATGCATACAAATCAAGCAGCGTCTGTGTTTGTGGTGGTTTCCCTTTTTGTTGACGCACAGACCGCCATGTCTTTTCCTGTGAAATGTCAATGCTCACACATATAGAGGTGACATCCTGGATGCTTATATGCACCCTTATTTCGGGGAAATAGGTGATGTTTTCGTGCTATAGGATAATGTGAGACCACATAAGACTGACATCGATGTTTACTTCACATGAAGTCATTTATTGTTTAATTTATTTTTATTTTTTTTCTGGAACAATGTTAATATTTTAAAAATATTTTCTACGAGAAAAATCCATAGAATTTCAAAATTGTTCCAATAAACTTATAAACTATTTCACGTTTCTTAAAACTTGTATGTTATCGTGAATAACAAAAATATAGATCAATTCAAAAATTTTGTTCCCAGTTACATATATACCAAGTGAAAAAAGCTACATATGTATATAATTATTAAATGACTAAAATTTATTAACGATAAAAAAAACCTGCTAGACATATATTTACGAAATAGAATTTAGTTTTACCAAAACATATTGCCTAATTTAATTAATTAAAATACATTGCTTTTATATTAATTTTGTCGGAAACCTTTTGAAAACATTTTGAATTCTGGAATATTAAATCAGAATAATGAAATTTTCTCTGAAAATATTACTCTAATTACTAATTTAACGTATTCCGGGAACATTTCTATTATAGTTCATTAAAAAACATGTAACAATAGTGACTGATTGTTTATTAACGTCATATAAGCTAAACATACACTATATAATTGATGGACCTCGTAATTTGAAACTACGATTGATGTCTTAGTTCAAAAATTGATAACTGGCTCTTAACCCGGCACTTCTCACGCAGGGTATGTCATGTCCACCGTCTAACTTTTTTTCAACACTTTTTCTGAACCATTTTGGAAAATGGATAGATTCTCGTCGTTTACCTTACGGTCATATCCCTTGAGGGTCTTAGTGCTTGTAGGTGAGTTGTAAATATATATTTTTAGATTCTCCTCTTCGGGTATGCCATACCTTACGCGTGAATCACCGTTATATTTCTGAATGCATGAGCACGTTTTAAATCGTCCGTATGCTGTGGCGTATTATTGTAATTTTGAAGAAATGTGATATTTTAAAGTAATTTATTAGATATAGTACAACAGTATTTACGGATGAATAAAGTCCCTTCGTGGTTATGATGATGTAGAATCAAATGATGAAGAGTATAACAACAAGTTTGGTTTCTCCACTGAAATCGATCCAGATTTAGAGGAAGACAGTGTTGAAAATAAATGTTTTATATGTAGAGACACAAAATCATTTGAGAAGAATGTAATTTAAAGTGGTTAACTGGTACATATCTTATTTACTTTTGGAGGAACTATTGAAAACAAAAACTATGGCTGGACCAATAAGAGAAAATAAAAAAGAAATTTCAAAAATTTTCAATTTAAAGTATAAGGAAGTTTACTCTTATAAGTTTGATTTTAAAAAAGGAAAGATTAAACAAATTAAGATCCATTGAAATTATCGCACATAATCACTACGAGATTAAAGCAGTGAACAAACAATGTACTGGATATCCTTGTAAAAATAACAGAAAACTAAATTTACGTGTGAAAAATGTATTAAACATGTATTGTATATATTTCCTACTTTTCTCTCTTTTAACTTTTGCATACAAATTTTATGGTAAAAATAGAATGTTAACACCCTTGGGTATGAGATATCCTGCGCGAGAACTTTCGGTCGTTTATTTCATGCCAGTGATGCCGGGTTAACCTAAGAAGTTGATACATCATTCTTCAATTTTTCATACCACGTTTTTGTGATGTTTTTAAGCTTAATTTGATTAAATCTATACTGTAGATATACAACTGTTTAGTGGCAATAGATTCAAATGCTCTACTCGAAATAATTCATTATTGAGTAACAGTAATTAGTCCCGTATTTGTAAACGAATTACGAAAAAAAAACCCAGAAATTTTCGATGTAGAAATACTATTGTGATTAGATAGGTTAATCAACTCTTCTGAATTTCTTTTTTTTTAGAAAAAAATAAAAACAAATATATTTTATAGGGTTAAAAAATGGAAAGAGGAAAATACGATTAATTGCTTTTAGGGTCTCAGATATTTTTTTTTTCTTCTTTTTTCTATCTTTCAGCTTCATCATCATCAAATGTGCGAAATATTTTATTCTTGATATCTTTTAAATAATAATTCTTTAGCAAGAAATATCGAAAACCAATATTCAAAAACCGTTCTTATTCATTTTTCAATCTGGAAATTGAGTGATGTTTTGAAAGGCACTTTATCCTACTTATAAGGCTTAAAAATGTAGAAATATTATATAAGAATTGCATCATATTTAAATGGTAACATTTATAAATATATCTGCAATAGTTTAAAAAGGTTGTATAATTTTGAATATGTTTATAATTTGACTGAATCACTGGAAAATAGGAAACATTTTTAAGAAGTTGCACATTTGAAAATATAATAGAAGTAATGTAAAGTTTTCCATAACATAAATATAATTACATATCAAAATTTTGATTTTTAATTTGATAATTATAAAACTTATTAAATTATTGTTAAATAAAAATTATTATTACTAAAACATAAAATTAATATATTAGGATTAAATATGCTGTAACTTTTATACGACAGTTCTTAAACACTTTCAATAACCCACATTCATACCATGCATACCTTCTCTTACACTAATAATGCATTGGATGCAATAATAATATACCTTGAAGCTAAAATACGATCTTATTTATGAATAATAAAAAAATATCAAGATAAGTAATTAATATCGTATAAGCTACTTTTAAGTAATATATATTTTAAGTATTTTTTTTTACTTTTAATTAATAGGGCAAGAATTAAGTTATTTAATCTTTGTGATTTTTTTTTAATTTAATCAGTTTGCAATAAACATTCAATTTGTATCTTATTTTTTTTTAATTATGTCAGAATGTATTTTGTTTTACATCCTTTGAGTAAATCTAAATAATCCTCTATGCTCGCCCCTCACACATATAGTCATCACGTTCCCCAATTTGGGAATAACTGTCTTACGATACGTTATTGCATAACAACCTAATTTTCAATGTGTGCTAAAGAACATTCTAGAATAAATAGAAATATATTATGTGGCAATTTAAGGAATTTAAAAATGTATTTGTAAAATATATATACTAATTAGTTTACGTTGAATTATTTGGTGGTGGTGGTAGCCGAGTGGAATAGGTATCGAATCGTGGCTTGCTTCGTCACGAGTTCTAGCCCAGTACCACTAAAGACCCACCGTGTAGGGCCGCGATGCCCGTTAAATCTGTCGAGAGCTGAAACGTCCTCCCGTTGGTGTGGTGTGGCAGTTAGAAGAGGGGGGTGCCAGCTCAGATGCCGTCCACGTCAACTGACAATGGTTCAAAATTACGTAGTTCGTCGCCAAAAGCCCTCGTGTAGCTGAACAGTGCGACGTTAATATTCAATAAATCAATCAACCGTTGCATTATTTATTTATCACAATTAAAACATTCAACTAAAAATGCGGAAAATATTTTATATAAACTAATTAGTTAAACTTACAATATTTTAGCTTAATCTATAAAATTTTAGGAAATTTTATATTAATGAAGAAATGTTTCGTCTTAATGAAAAAAAAAATTAAATTGTTATTACCTTTCCTTATTTTCCTAATTTATTCCTTATAAAAACAGTGCTATTGATAGAAAGTTCTGATATTTTAATATAAAAATGTTATAATTATATCGTATATTCCAGCATATAACGCACACATATATTTTCCATCTGCACTTTTTAAGTTTTAGGAATATTCTCCGCATAACAAAATTATTTGGAACCAAATCTGAAATGTACTTGGATGATGCTGTTATCTTATAAGTCTAGAGGGATTGACTGAGTGAGTGAATGTAGGGTTTATTGGCACTCGAGCCGATTTCGGCAATATGCACCAAACTTTGGTTTTATATACTATTAAAATTTAAAATCACATATAAAATATTAAAATGTGATAGAATAATGTATATTTAAAATGGTACATTAAATTCACGTTTAAAATACCATGTATGAATATTACAACCTTTCTAACATTTTAAAAATTATTATAAATTAAAAATAAAACATCGAAAACCATGTAGCTACGATTTTAAATCGAAACAATGTTGACACCAGAGATTAAAATTGTTATTTTTACATTATTTCTTCCGGTTCCTTGTCAGTGTCATGTAATGCATAAACCCCGATTTGACATGCCAATTCATTAATGATTTAAGTACATCGTGGATAATCATGTTATCATCTTCTGACGTGTACGAAACTTTTTTTCAGCTTATGGGGCGTAATTTTTATTTCAATGTCGAACTTTGTGGGACTCTATTTTGAACCTATTCATATTTCTTCTACATTGTTTTAATTTTTTTGCAGCTTTAGACACTGCAGAAGTTAAACTATTGGATACGGAAGTAGTAGGCGTAGCAGAAGTTGAAATATGAATAGGTGACTTAGATTCACATGGTATGGTAGATACCAGGTGGTTATGATTAAAATTACACTATTCAGAGGTCTGTAGAACCCGTTCTGCTTATCGGAGTTTGATGAAACTTGGAATATATACTATATGGAACATGTGAAAAAGATTTCTGCATTAAAAAAAAAGTCGAACTTTTGACCACTAAGAGAAAATTTGGTGCTCAAATGAATTGTTAGAATCGCTAGAATTTCTTCAATTACAAAATATGCCCAGTATATGCTCCATAAACATCAATAATATGTTGTTGAAAGCGCATTTCAATGGTAGCGCGAAACAACTCACAAGGGATTTCAGCCACATGTTGTGTAATGCTAACTTTCTAATCAGGTAAAGTCCTAATTCCTCCATTATAAATAATGTTTTTTAAAAATCCCCAGAAACAAAAATCACAGAGATTTAAGTCAGGTAAACGAAAAGGCCATGTATCCGGAAAATGCCTGGATATTACACGATTATCGTCTAAGTTAGCTCTAGGCAGTGCTTTCACTTGACGTCCAATGTGAGGTGTTGCTCTATCTTGCATAAAGATAGTGGTTTGCAAACGGTGTCGTTACTCTAAAGCAGGAATGATCTGTTGTTGAAAAAGTTCACTGTACTGTGGACTCGTGACAGAGCATCTTTTAGGTCCTTCAGGTGGAGAGTTTCAAAGAAGAAAGGTGGTCCGAGGATAAGAACTCATCAGTAATTCCACACTAAGCAGTCACGTAATCGGAGTGCAGTATTTGTTGATGTAGGATATTTGGAGGTGAAGTACCCCATATGCGGCAAGTTTGAGTATTCCCAGCTCCATCTAAATAAAAGTGGGCCTCATGTGCCTATATAATTTTCCAAGGCCTCGCACCATTAACTTCTATTTGTGCTAAAAATTGGCGAGTAGATTCTAGATGATTTTTCTGATTTTGAGGTGTCAGCCTTTCCCTCACGTGGATCTTATACGGATACCATTCCAAAATGTATCACATAATTTTTCGTACTGTCGACCACGGAATCTAAACTCATGTGACACTGATCGACTAATTGCAACAGAAAAGAAGGAACTCTGGAGGCTATTTCAATTATAGTAGTAGCAACTACATCCGCAGTTTCAGTTCCAACCGATTTTCGTTCTTCCGAACAGCACATCCTAATTCCCAGTTTCTTCAAATTTCACATAAGAATCTTCTTCAAATCGAATCCTCAATATGGGGCCTTTTCGTAGATATTTTAAACGACGATCTTCACTAAGTGGTTGCCGTCGTTCTGATAAATAAGGTTTACCAGTAAAGCTCGATCTATTTTCCGTAAGGGCATGCCTAACACTGAAAAAACGCATGCTGAATGATTATCTGGCTATGACTGCAAGTTTTTATGAAGGTTTTGCAGATTTGTGCATAAGAAATATCCGATAGAAACCGCATGGTGGTGAACATTTATACAGATTTTTTTATTGCAGAAACCTTTTCTCCATCGTCCATATGACATATATTCCATTAAAATCCGATAGCCAGAACAGGATCTACAGACCTCTAAATAGTGTAAATTTAATTATAACCACCTGGTACTTCCCAGAATATAAAGCAGTTCTTTAACCTCTGCTCATACAAAAGACTCTTCTAATTTTCTTTTTTTTCATTAATTTTCACAATTTTGCTTTTCTTGGGGATGTCAAGATGCTTTTGGTGGGCTACATGAATCTTACGTGCATCTAATTCTTTGAAGCATGACACACAGTTATATCTTGGTCCATTATCAAAATGTTTTTAAGATAATTTGCTGTATGACTCATATTTTAGGGTGCAATAGCCATATTCACCCCTAATTTTAGAGTTCAAAATTCCACAAATGTAGATCTTGGAAGCACTGACCGTATGGTGCTGTTAACTGACTCATTTGGGTTATGAGTCTTTAACTGAAAACATTTTCTTAATAACATAGAACCACCTAGATCTCGATTAAAAAATTGACTTTATTCAATTCATTATCGTATATAGCACGGGTGTATGTGTTTATATATAATCAGAGTGTCTTTCATTACATTCAACTTCTATCTTTTGAAATAAGCACTAGGCTTTTATACGTTCGGGACACAGTCCATGTTGAGGGCTCTTGTTTAAAGACAGGAGATGGAAAAAAACAGAAGTTAACATGCAGAACTTATCATAATCAGAAGTTATCATGATGAGTAGATCAATGATAATATTTCAAATATTCATACGAGAATATTTTTGAATTTTTGATATTAAAATGTTGGTGAGTTGGTTAAGACCACTTAGACGTTTTCCTTCACTTAACTTTTTCTCCCTTTTTCGCCTTTATAAACCAAAATAAATGTACCCATAAACTTTTGAATAAGCCCAGTTCACCCAAATTTTTCCATTTGAACATCATATGGATTCGTGCTCATCAGAATCTTATGCAAGATAAAACAGAGGGGTTTCTAGCGGAGCTCATTTGATGCGCGTCAAGGAGTAGCTTTATTTTTAAAAAATACTTCTAATTATCTTACATCCTCATATAATGCATCATTTTAAACAGAAATATTTGACCTTTTAGAAAATATAAAAAATGAAAATTGATAATTTTTCGAAAATTCATATGCCGGATATCTTAAACAATTAAGCAGTTCGTATTTTAGGTAATTACTGTGGTCGTTTCCTTTCGCCAGGTTTGCTCGCTTACATCACACTCTCTCTCTCTCTGTGTCCATTCTGTATTTGTGAGGCTCACCGCCTTTCTGCGAAATGCTCTCAGTCATATCTCATGGCCACGGTAGGTCATGTCCTCTTTTTGTGACAAGGCTTTATTGCGACTTCCACTAATTGTCCTTTCGGGATTTCTTTGAGGCCAGAACGGCAATTTTTTCCAACCAACTCAAGAAGAGAACGTGTTTATGCAAATTAGAAATTATATATATTTTCTAATGTTTGCATTCGCGATAATCAATAAGTGGATAAGTGATGCTAGAATAGATCGCTAAGGGAAGCACTGAGCGCTAAGTAAACTAAGTGAAGTGAGATAAGGTTCTAAAAGAAAAGTCTTAATTCGATGCGTCACCTAGTATTACCAGTCTAGTTGAATTTGAAGTGCCTCCGAGTTAAGGGGAACATTGCCTCAGCCATAGAAATTCAGATTAAAAGTTCGCTTGAAGATTTATAGACCGTAGTTGTGCGTGTAAGGAATTAGCGGTAAGCTTATTCAATTAAACTTTAATGATAGAGCCGGTTACTATTAGGATATGAGTTCATCTATAAAGATAGATTCAGTGTTAATGGCGTCATTTATCAGTAATAAATGTTGCGTCTACTCACTCTTGATCACCATCATCTTATACTAGTACTGTTGTTGTATTGTATATAAACTAAGATCATAATAAACTGATTTTAGACTGGCAGAATTTAGTGGTTCTTCTTTCCTTCTTTGATGCATAGGTCGCGTGAATAGTGAAGAAAGGGTATCCTTAACGGAAGGGACACGACACTTAGAACTCTTCACATTTATAGCATCATAATTCTATATATACTTCTTTTTATGCTTTTTTATACCTTCCTATGTGTTTTGTAATGTGTATTACTTTTATTAATATTCTAAGCATATAAGCATAAGCTAATTTTTCGAGTTATCCTCAATTTTGTGGTTTTTCTTTAACATACGATAACCTATGTAAATAGAATGGAAGATGATAATTTATATATCAGAGTAACAGGGATGATGAAAAAAGAAATACAATTCGATGATGCGCATAAAGCTATAACGAAATGACGGATATGTCAGTTTTCCAATGTTACGAATAATGGTAGTCTATTCTTCATTTTTAAAGCTATCATGTCTATATAGAGTATAACGCGTCTATGTAAATTTTAATCTTATTTTTTGTGTTAAGGGGACTCGGTAACTTTTTTCAATTTTTTTTTTTTATTTAAGGGTTTAAAAATATTTTTTTGTATATTATTAACAGTTACTACTAAACTAAGAAATTTCACCATGAAAATATTCCTAAATTTAAAAAAAAGTTAAAATTAAAATTTTTTTAAAATTTTTTACCGATTTTCAAAATTCTTCTTCTTTTACAATTATCATTATTTTGACACCAAAATTTTTTTTGGATTTATTAGACTATGAGAAATAACTTTAGGGATCGATTTTGCAACAAACAAATTAGCTTTGGGAAAAAAAAAATTAAAATGTAAACATTAATTGAAGAAAAGCTAAAAAAACATGACTTCTGCTACATTTTCTTTTATAAAATTTTTTCTATTCAAAATATTGAAAAAATGGTTCCCTAATTTAATTAAACACATTGTAATAAAGATACACACCAAAATTCAAGTTGTTTGATAAATATCTGTAGAAGTTTTGTACTTTTAAAGACCATGATTTCATGAAAAAACTCAAACTGAGAGAGAAAATGCATTTTTAAGAATACCAATCAGCAAATATATATCAAAACAATGCCTAAATTTTTTACTAATTTTTCAATATGTTGTATAAATATATACCTTTAAAAATAAAACATAATACAATTCAATTTCAAAACATTAAACAAAAATATAAGCTTTTTTAAAGTGCCTGTCTGTGAGCCCAAAATTACGAAAAATAGGAAATATCATTGTGACTTATTTTTGCAAGAAACATGTATGAAATATATTAAAAAATAAATCAAATACATGAAATAAATGTAATAAAAGTACATGAAATGTACAATAGAAAATTTAAAAGTTTTATAAAATTAATTTGCTACTTAAATCAATATCTAATATAAAATAAAGTAAAACAAATTTATGGTAAAATGTATTATTCTTTCAAAACAAGTTTGTTTTAAAATTGGCCTGCGCCATAAGTCATTCCTCCTCTCCTCCTAGCTAATAACTCTTTTTTATGTATTGCTTTTTTAATAAGCTTAAGAGCCAGCTTATTACTGGCATTTTGACGACGTTTTCTAAATTTTTGTTTTCGACAATCTAAGATAGTAGCAAGTTGTTTCGTTGAACCTCCAGTAGCTACACCTAATGTTTTCTGTGTTTCTACAATGGTGCGTACTGTACTCTTATTGTATTCGCAGACAGCTTCTGTTACTGCCCGCTTAACTCGTATTTTGTTTACGAAAATTTGTTTCGGACACTTTGCCCAAATTATGCTATGCAAACTTTGGTTTGCATTTTGTGTTCCACATCGAATGCATCTTTCTAACAATTCATTAGATGCAAGTCTTTGATAAATCGGTAGAATTTTTGGAAGAAACTTTTCATTTATTGGTGTTCCTACATTTAATTTATGATTGTTAGGTTTTTCACCATTAGCAATCGCAGATTGGTAGAAACACCATGAGTTTTCTCCTGCAGGACACTTCGAATGTTGAGGTTTAGCATCTGTAGAAATGCTATGCAACAATGTAGCATATATTGCTGTTTTCATAGCATTCACAGCCCTTTTGTTTCTCAAAATAGCCTTTTGGTAGTAAATAGCTAATTTTTTAATCGTGGCTTCTTTCAAACTACCATGAGCTTTACCACCTAAAGAAATACCTTGAGCACGGCACTTTTTATACAGTAGATCTCAAAGCTGTTCCTAACCGCTTACTAACATGATTAATACATTCTTCCTTTTTTATCACAATGTCAGGTCCATACACTTTTTTCTCGCACAAGTAGTTAAACGTTTTACAATCACCATCGGATAATACTGTGATATAACGGAATCCAAGTGATGTGAATCTTTTCCACAAGGTTAATGCAGCTTCCATTTCCATTGATGTAGATGAGCCCAAGTGATTTATATCACATTCACTTTTATGTCCTTCATACCATATGCTGAATTCAGCACTTGACTGGCTTAGCTTATTTTTTGCCACAGAGCAATGACGACACACCTTACTCATCACTTCAAAGTCAACAACATATCCGATGAGCATATCTATAACACATCCTACACCAATAAGTGAGGTTTGACCACGAGTTAGCCACGTTCCATCAAAACTAACACTTAAGTCTGCGATTTCAGCTCCATTCTCGTACGCATTTTTAATTTCTCAGTGGATTTCCGCAAATATGTTTTCAGATGCCAGAGTATATGCATTATCCAGCCGTCTCACTCACTTCTCATATGTAGTTCATGAAAAAAGATCTATATTCATCACCATACAAAAATTTTCTATAGCTGAATAACCTTTCCCAATATGTGAAAAAGCTTGAGTTATTCTCAAATTCATATTATGGCCGGTCGGAACAGACTTTAGAGATGTGTTTACAACAGTTTTGTTTTCATCAAAATTGCTACACAATAGTTTTAAATTGTATGAAAATCCCAACTTGGCTCCAAGCTCCAGTTTCAAAGTTTGTTTTTTACAATATTGGCACTTTGCACTTCGAAGAAGATTGTTAACTTAGTTAAAGTCCACCAATATATAATTTCCAATAGCAGAGGTATCCTTTTTTACTACAGTGTTCAATTTTTCCCGGCGTGCATTTGAAAAACTGAATTTTTGTTCACTTCACAATCTACTTTCGCTTTACACCATCGCTTTTCATTCATATTCAAAGCACGTACTGAACGTTTTCTAAGAGGCATATTAGCGATAATATTAACTAATAAAATGAATTATGATTGAAGTAGCATTAAAAAATGCTGTTTTAGGTTTCTATGAAGTTAAAAACTAATGAAACTAAAAATCACACAGCAAGCGAAATTGGCAAAGCTAATGTAAATAAAAACTTTGCTGATAGTTACAGTCACAGATTAACGGATTCCTCTTCTTCTCTGTAGTTTTTAATGTAAAATAATGGATTTATCCTCAAGTAAAAAATGTAAACATTGAGGTGGGCGTGGCATTTAAACTGCTGACAGAGCTGTCAAAATATTTAAAATGCATTTTACTGCGTTTAAAATAATCAGATCGTTTCGAAATTTCACTCAGTTATACCAAAGGTATCAAACTACATTTTAAACTAAAACTTGAAAAATCGATGTTTTCATCGATTTTCGGTATTTGAAAGGGGCCAAGTCGCCTTAAATGTGCGCGTTATACGTTGGGTTTTATACTACACAAAAATACAGCAAATTTTGAATAAGAATTATTTAAAAAGAACGTGTATCTAATACAGTAGAAAACAGGTCCAACTGTATGTTTTATTAAATTACCGACATAAACTTTGAAACACGTAGAAGATAATTAGTTTCTTAATCTTTAGTATTTGAAATTTCAAAATCAAATATTTTTAAATATATCATTTTACTTTATTTAAATAGTTGAGTACCGCATCGAAAGGATATGATTTTAAATAGAATATTTTGCTCTAAAATCATTTATTTATTAGAAGGAAACACAACTTCTATTTATTTTGTTTATTATATTTTCGACATTTTTCTTATGGCAAATATGTGTAAGAATAGAAAATCCCAAGAAAGCCAAGGGCGAAATTTAAGAATTCCATGCAACTGAGTATATATATATATATATATATATATATATATATATATATATATATATATATATATATATATATAACAGGATTTGAATTCTTTTTCCGTATTGTCACTACAGGATTACTCAGTATTGTTTTCAGCATTGTATTTCGCAGATCTTATCCCAAGTTTCATGAAGCGGATGAAACTTGATTTACTTTCTTACTCTTCAAGAATCCGCATTATACTACGCAAGAGTCTTTGAAGATCCAAATGGATTTCTCGTGTATCAGCATGCTTCCACATAATAATGTTCGATAAAATAGAGTCGGAAACCAAAGCTCTGATAACCACTCATTCGTGATACGTATTACTGCCCTACTGCTCTACTTATATCCAAAGAAAGTATAATAAACATTTTTTTTTCTGTCCTTCGATATATTTAAGGAAATTCCAGTCATTATAATTTTCTTTATTCTACTAATTTATTTACATTTGTAAAGTTAGGCTTAGGTTGGAAAGTTTAGTTGTTTTCCTCAATCCTTATTGTCTATACTTTATGTATTATTTCTAACCAACTGATTAAATCAGTGTTTCTCAAACTTTGAATATTTTCAACCAAGTTTTCAGTTATAATTTTAATCGCCCCCCTTACAATAACAATGTATTGATTGCAATAATAATGCACTTCGGCGTATAAGTTACAGTATGATTTTAACTATAAACCATGTAAGTTTTCAAGAAAAGTATTAAATATTGTATATGACAAGATCACATGGAAGTCACTAGTAATTTCTTAACTTGTTTTAATTTAGTATTGATAAACTAATTTTTAAATACTTCACAGTATTGATATATTTATAAATATAGTATAACAGCACGCGTGTGTATCTCATTATTTTTATACATCAGAAGGTATTTCGATTTGCTTCCTTTCAGTAAGTTTATAATTATTTTTAAACATTTTATTTTTGTCTTTTCGATATGCTAATATCCCACACGTTGGGATATCACGTCCCCGCAGGAGTGGGGCAGCTTACGGTTCCATAAACGCTGCATTAAGTTTAGATATTAGTAGCTGTTCAGCTTTCTGAAGAAAATGTTCTTGGACTTATTGAATAATTATAACTATTGTAGTTTGAAATATCTACCTAATGTTCCAGTCAGTAGCGTACACAGAGATTTTTCAAAGGGAAGGGGGGTCCTGGGTTGAAAGTTCACCAATGTTGTATCACGCTCCTTTTGATTATGTCGATTTTCAGGAACAAAACAGAGTAAAAAACGAATTATTGAATAAATAATTAGCATTAACTAATAAAATTAATCATTAACAACAAATCTTTAAATAAATTTTACGTACTATAAACTTAGAATTATAATCAATCGGCGGAAATTCAAGGGCTTTGGGGGGTCTGGACTCCCAGTACCCCCCCCCTTGTGTGCGCCACTGGTTCCATTACATCTTAAGGTATCCGACTACGTTTAGAACTGTGATTTTGCAAAATTGCATAAATGGATAATTTTCATTATATTAAGTGTCTCTTAGATTAGAATACATAAATAAAATTGTTTTAAGGACATTTTGAATTAAAAATTATTTAAATACAATATTTTGGCAAAACATTAACTTAGAATAAACTTTTTTCAAAATGTTCTCCCTTTGTGAAATATGCTTCTATTATAATAATATTTTGCCTGTATATAGCTCTAACCACTCTATAGAGGCTCAACTAGAAATTTTGAAAAATTCACATTATTTTCAGAGTTACAACCAATTGAAATAATTGTCGACTTTTTTTCATAAAATTGCTCCCCTCTGTTGTCGTAAAATATGGATATAAACCCCTTCTAAGTTATATATTTCAAAAACTCTAGTTGAGCCTCTGTACAGACGTCTGAGCTATATACTGGCAAAGCATTATTATAATAGAAGCATTTTTCACAAAAAGAGAACATTTTGAAAAAAAGATTATTCTAAGTTCATTTTTTGCCAAAATATTGTATTTAAATAAATTTTTTTTGTCAAAATCTCAAAATAATTTTATGCATGTATCCTAAACTAAGTCACACTAAGTAGCATGCAAATTATAAATTATCCATTTATGCACTTTTGCAAAATCACGGTTCCCAACGTAGTCGAATACCGTAAAGTCTAACTTCCACAACAGTTTCAAAAACCTTTTCCAGAAGATGAAATACACAAATTTTAACTTATAAGATATCTTCTTCAATAGTATATGTATTTCCAAACCGAGAAGAGTTCTACAACTTTTACTATTAAAAGTATTTGGAAAGTCATTATTTGATCCAGAATTTTACTAATATATATCAGAGATATTGGAAGAAAACCTTATAATTTAATTTCCCAAACTTGTAAAATCAATGTATTTGTGAACATAAGGGTGCATCAGGTATTTGAGGAACTGATCTGAAAAGTCTACCTTATTCCTCAAAAATTCTAAGTTATTAGGTACTATACAGAAAAAAATTATGCTTATTATTGGTTTTTACTCCTCTACATTCATAATTTTGTCACTTGTAAATGCATTTATGTATAACTGAAATAGCTTGTTCTTGAATACATTAGATCAGGTATTCACAGCATATGACGTGCTTGCCAGATTTGGCAGACTATGCACGTCTCAGTGGCCCTCTAAAAGAATGTGAATTTTAAAGTGGATAGAAAGCGATAATTTTGAAATGGAGCTTACTGAATTAAATTCTTCATAATCGTTGAAAGTAAAATTGACGGAATTACAACGGCTATATTAAATTGTTGAATATGATTACTGGAGAGATTTATTTATCTGAAGACACCTCACTCACTCTTTTTTACGCTGTTGTTTCTACATATCTATGAGAACTATTTTTTTGTAGTTTGAAAAAAAAAAGCTTTTCACTCCGCAAAAAGAAGCTATTTAACAGCAGAGCATTCAGAATTGCTTCAAATTGAAAAATGTGTCCCTAATATTGTGGCTGGAATTTGATTGGTGAAGGAACGCAGTTTACCTTAAGATGTTCATTTTTATTTATTGAGTTAAATACCGTAAAATCCGACGTATAACACGTATTGTTAACAGAGAAAATAATATCGACAATTATAAGGTTGCGCGTTGTACGCCGGGTAAAAATGAGAGCTATAAAAATAAAATTAAAAAAAAAAGATGAGCATAGAAAAAATTAGTCTTCTATGTATTGAAATATTGTTTATTTAAAATAAATGACATTCAATATGAACTCTCTCTTCTCTCTCTCTACAGGGATTTCAATTCTAGAAATACACTGTATTTCTTTCTAATTTGTGGATATTACCTGAAAGAAATGACTTCAAAATATAAAAGCATTGCATACGTGCATTTGAAAATTTTTCGTAAAAAAAAAGATTGCGCGTCATTCGGCGAATTTACCTAAAATTTAAAAATTGCAGCTTGAAAGTACAGGTGCGTGTTATACAACAGTGCGTGTTCTAAGCCGGATTTTATGTTGTGTTATTTATTAATTATTTTTAGGAATATGTTTAAATAATGCGCTATTAACTTATAATAAAACTATTAATCACCATTTTTAACCTTTGTTCCCTACCTTTGTATGAATTGTCGCGGGAATCGAATTGTTTCAAGAATTTAACACTGTGTGACATCTTGAAACATAATGCAAATTGATTTGGCCCGATGAAAATACAAGGCTGCTGTTGCTTACGTTATATGTTGTAAAATATTTTCGAAATAAATGTTATTTAGTGCATTTCATGTACTTCCGCATTTGTACCGCAAATAAGAGATGAAACCATATCACGCCTACAGGCATGTGTACTCTGTTTATATTATCATTTAATTCTTCGGTGTTAAAGAAAATTCGTGTTTGATTGTAACAAATTCTGTCAAAGCCAATAGATTTTTTGAATGTTTGGATCTACTTATAAAACGGAAAATCACTTTATTTTTGTACGTGATTTGAATTTTTATTCATTCCTTAGTAGATCATAGAAATGTTGTATTTTATTTGATACCAACAATTTAGCTATGGTCTATTATTTATAACATCAAAAAGATTTAAAATTTTTGAAGGAACTACATTTATTTAATGTCATTGGAATGGAGAATAAGTCGTGGGGAATCCTTTGCAAGGAAGATTACTACATTATCCTACAATAACTCTGATTCCGAGCAAAAAGAAATAAGAGGCACATTCTCCCAGAATATGACTGCTGGATACTAGCGACATTTTTTTGAAGTCTTGAGGGATATCACAGATATAAGAAATATTTTCCTCAAAGAAAAATTCATACACACTCTATAATTATCTTTTTCAAAATACCTTCTATATCTGAAACTGATAAAAGAGATTGCTCATAAAAACTTAAAAGAAACGTTTGTAATCTGAAAGCAGGTCTCGAGTAAAATTTTACACAGCCACTTTTTCTACTAAAATTGAGAACGGAGAAAGCATTGGTAAGTTTGGATCTCATTCTTTAAATATCATTTTTAAGACTGTGGACATCAGCTCGAGGATTTATATGAAGCTGTCTAGTTAACCCTATGATCTGATTTCTATCTACAAATCTATTGCAATTATACTGTTTCTACATATTTCTCTTTATCTCCCTATTGCCCAAATATAAGCCTTAAAACTTCTCCAATATACAAGAAAAACTCTTAGTTTTCTAGTACATAAGAGAATAAAGTAGGAGTAGAAAATACTTTGCGAAAAACCCATAATGCTTATAAAAATGATGCATTATATAGGGAAAAAATGACAAAACAAAGCATTCTACTGATTGTTAAATGGTTGGAATTAAAAGGAAAATAATGAGTTAAACAGTTCTGAGCTAAGTTCATTTGTGAATGAGAAAACTCCCGAAAGCAGCATGTGGCTGTTTGATATAGATCAACGCATCAATTCTTTCTATAGACTTCTACCACTGTTATGTAGACTTTTTATGCTTTGGGGACAACCAGTACTATCAAAACAAGTAGTTCATGAATTATATAAAGCAAAATGAACTGTATATGTCATTTTGATTTAAGGTATCCGACTACGTTTGCAACCGTGATTTTGAAAAAGCATATAAATGCATAATATTTATATGATATTTAGTGTCACTTAGATTAGAAAATGTATATAAAATTAATTTAAGGATATTATTAAAAAAATCCTTAAGTACAATATTTTGACAAAAAATGAACATAGAATGACCAATTTTCAAAATATTCTACGTTTGTGAAAACTGCTTCTATTATAATAATATTTTGCCTGTATAGAGCTCAGACTTCTGTACAGAGGCTAAACTAGAATATTTGAAATATATAACTTAGAAGTGGGTTTATCTATGTTTTACGACAACAGAGGTGATCAATTTTAAGAAAAAAAAAACGCTGATAATTATTTCAATTGGTTGTAACTCTGAAAATAATGTGAATTTTTCAAAACCTCTAGTTCTGGAGTAGTCTTTACTTTATATAAGCGAAATATTATTATTTTTGAAGCATTTTTTTTATAAAATGAGAAAACGTTGAAAAAAGATTATTCTAAGTTATTTTTTTGCCAAAATATTGTATTTAAATAATTATTTTTGTCAAAATGCCCTTAAAACAATTTTATATATATATTCTAATCTAAGTGACACTAAATGTCATGACAATTATCTATCTATGCTCCTTTTTAATATCACGGTTCCGAACGTAGTCGGATACCTTAAGCAAAATGGATGAATAGAAACTCAAAACTGAAGAAAATGTATTTTTATTATATTCATCACAATCTAGTTACTGATTTAAGATTTCACCAGGTCAGGGCTTCCGAAACTTTCAATGTCGGTGACCCAATATTCAATCAGAATTTTCATCGCCCCCCTTTCATACAATAAGAATGTATTGAATTCAGTGATACTATACTTTCAAGCAAAAACTACAACACGAATTTAATGTATTAGTGTCATCGGCATATATAAACGTCTCATTCAGTCAAAGCGTTAATTGTCCCTGACGTATATATACGTTTTCCGAATTACGATCTTTTATGTGCACTGCTATCCATAAACATTTCCAAAGGCTTAGAATGCAATAAAAGAACATCGGTAGTGTTTGGGAAGGATTCACATATTTCAGAGAATTTGCTTATTGGGAATCGCCCCCTCCTCTCACTACATCCCATACACTTGTCTACGTAGAAAACGGTGGCATTGGGGACTGAATCACGTAGCTTTAAATCGGCAGTAAAGTAATTAATTTTAAGACGTAAAAATTATCAAGATAAGTGTTACTTTGGTAAGCCCATTGGATCACTGGCAATTATAAAACTTGCTCTTAATTTAGTATTCTTAAATAAATTGTAAAATACATTGAGCAGTACTGATGCATTTATAAGTGTATTACGTCAATGCAAATGTGTATTTTATTTTTTATTATATAATATATTTTGTTTACTTACTTTCAGTAAATAAATATTTTTTTCAAGTAAGCTTTTATTTTCAACTTTTCAATATGTACGCGCCACCCCTCATTAAGTTATCCCACCCCACCGTTTGAGAAAGCTGCATCAGGTGGTATATCAAGTCCAGAAAAAAAATCACAGTTAAAGTGAGCAATAAATACATCAAAATATTTTTTACATGAACACTAAACAATGTTTTACATTATTGTTTCCAATCAATATGATATATAGAGAGATAAACATAACTTTTAAGACTTCGACCATTTCAAAATCTGTAATCCTATAGCATGAGAAACTTAAGAAATTCGATACTAGGTAGTATGTTTGTAAAACTTCTAGTTCTGTCAAGGGATTACCCTAACTTGAATATGAGAAAACCAAATATATGCCTTATCCTCTCGAAGAGTTGTATCGTAAATCATTTAATCCTGTGGGAAAAATTTATTCTAATACACCCTTAGGTTTACTTCACGCGGATATTTGATCCAATACGAATTGCGTCATTAAGGGCCATACATATTTTATTTCATTTGCAGATGATTTTTCTCACAATGCTTAATCTGAAATGTAAACCTTTAAATTGCCTAAAAAATTCATTCAAGTTCGTGCTAAACGTTTTTGAAAAGTTAAGTGAAATAATAGAAAATAGTATTTGATCAGGTTCAATTTATGGATTACTTAGAGCATCAAGGTATCAAAATAGAGCTTACCAATACTTACGCCCTCCCCCTGCCCTGCTAAAAACGGGTTTACAAAAGATTTAGTAGCTCTGGTAGGAATGACGTAAAAGAAAAATTAGAGATCAAAGGGTCATGTAATAAAAATTGGATACATGTGTAGTTATGTTTACATATGTATAAGAGATTTGCTATATCCTAAGTTAAACAAAAAATTTCATTTGAGCTATTTGGAGGGGCATCTTTAGTCAATCACTTAAAATTTATTGGAAAAATCACATTTTTAGGAATACTAAAAAGAAACGATGAAACTATACTAAATATAAAGATTCCTTGTAAAATACGTGCTTTTTAGAGAAGCTACATGAGCCGTTTTTGATGAAAGAGTGGCAGATTCATTTTATATTATGTAGAAGATATTTATCACTTTTAAAGTTATTATATTTGTAATTTCATTAACTACGTAAGCTTTTATTGACAAAGTGAGGAAAACTTTGAAGGAATTTCTGAGGAACTGTACATAGATAGGAAGCTCGTAGAAGATTGTATTCAATATTAAAATTAACTAAATTTTTGTCTAAAATGGACTTAAATACTTTAAAAAAAACAGCTCATATATGTTTCGATTTCAGATCTTAAGTCTGAACTTCCAAAAACGACCAAGTCAAACGTAGTGGAACTATATTTGAACTGGATTATACTTGAAGGAGTAAAAGTTACTGAATAAGTCAGTATTTTGAAATTGATTCTTAGAGTGAAATTCTCACAAATGTAAAAAAAAGCCTAAAAAATTTGTTTGGAATCAAGATCAATGCTAGGTTAAGATGGGAGACGTGATAATATTTGTTTCTTTAGTTAGAAGGTCAAAGTACAAGATTTAACTCCCATAATTAAGTATGAAAATTTATGATAAGCAGAATAAAATTAAATCCAAGTCTAAGCTTTTCAATGCAATTAGTAATAAAAGGGAAATATTACAGAATTTAAAACTGAAAATTCTGATTGTGATGAACAACAGCCTATGTTTATATTTCCAGGAATTTTACGAGGCGGTTAGATCTTTCAATCGGAAATTTAGACAAAAACTCAAGGAAAATGAAATCATGACCAAGCAGAATTTTTGAAAATTATTTACTACTCCTGATGAAAAAATATATATATTTAAAAATGTGACATTTCACATATTTTGCATTTAATGAGAAAAAAATTAAAAATGCATTCAATAATGAGAAATGTTCGTCAGGGTGAGCATTCAATAATGAGAAATAGAAAGATACATAAATCAGGGTGAGCATTCAATAATGAGAAATAGAAAGATACTCTTAAATCAGGGTGAGCATTCAATAATGAGAAATAGAAAGATATTTTTTTTCTACTCTTATGAATTATTTTGGCCATTTCAGTGTCTTGTGAACTAAGAAAATTTGTAAATGGTTGTATCTTTTAAGGTTGGTATTAATTTGCATATCTTATATCAATTTAAATACTAGAATATTTTTGTATCAAATTAAAATTTTTTTACGGTTCTTAATAACTTTGATTATTCTGAATTATAAAGACTGTCATTTAGGATTTAAAGCAAATGAATGTCTCAAATTATTAAAGAATTAGGGCCTGAAAAATTCAAATGTGGGTGCAAAAGAGACTTTCCTTTTCTTGTAAAGTTGAACTATGATCAGCATTATATGACTCAACGCCGAGAGCATTAGAATTCCAGACATTTCGTTCAAGAAGCACAACCTTTAACTCCTATTTTCCAGTTCACTAGAAACCGATTTGATATCCATTTCTACCCTCATTGGAGTTGTCTCGTGCCTCATGTCCTTGAACTTGTCTGTTCATTTGCAACGTTGATCAGTCGTACTGGTAACTTCATTTCATGCATATAGAAAATGTCAAAACGCAAGTGCTTGATCATCATACAAAACAATTTAATTCCTATTTCAGGGAATGAATAAAGGTGTCAAGAAAAAGGATTAGATTTAAAATTTGGTTTTCCTCCAAACAGCTTATCAACTATTATAAAAACGCGAGATAAGTTTAAAAATTATGAATCATTGAATTCTTGTTTAAAACGTTTAAGAACATGTGTCTATGAAGTGTGTCGACTGGGTACTTTTAAAGGGGATCCACGCAATGAGAGATAAAAATATTCTGATCTATAGACCTTTCGTAATAGAGAAATCTCTTCAACTTGCGAAGACACAGGGATATGACCAATTTCTAGGTATCAATGGATGACTACAAAAATTTATGAAATATACGGAAAAGTACGCCTGGAAGCGTTTTTGGTGCATTGCTAAGAAGTGAGGCGTATTATGCACACAGAAATGTTTCAAGGAAAAATTTCGAACAAAAGTAATAGATTTTAAGAGTAATTAAATTTAAAGACGCACGTGATAATGCCTGTTTAGAATTTCTAGTTGTGAAATAATTTATATATTATTAATTATTTGTATGCTTTAAATTAGAAAATATCCTTAAAAACTAATTACTTTTAATATAAAATTATTTTTTCAAGTTGAAAATACAGTATATTCTTCGACATTCTGTTTTTTTTTTCCTTACAGTTTTTCTACATTTCTATATTTTCGGGGGGGAGGGGGGGTAAGATAGATAAAATAAATAAATATTAGTTTACAAAAAGGTATGAATAACTATATTTTAACATATAACGTTTGAGATTGTAAAATTCGTTTTATGTGGTTTATAAAGTATGTTGAAAGATGAACCTTTCTATAACGAATTTTCTATATAATTATTTTTTTCGGGAATTAGTGACTTTGTTAATAGAGGTCCGACTGTATATCGATCCTTATTGAAAATGTTAAAAATAAAACCATGTTATATCAACACATGTGAACCATGTTTATCTGTCCAATGAGTGCTTAAAATTTTTGCTTTCTTCAACTGGTAGAAAATTTTGATGTAATTAAAACTGAGGATTTTCTAATTATTTTCAGCAGATATCATTTTCGAATGATTACTACTGTTGACAGAACCAATGCACTGATTGAAATTTTCGGAAATTAAAGTGTATTTGGAAAAATGTACTTTTTGGCATAACTAAAAGAAAAAAAAGAAACACTTTATAAAATGGATTTTAAAACCAACCTGCAATATAAGTATGCTTACAGTTAAGTAATAAATTGTTATCTGTATCATTTATTACGTAATTATAATAAAAATAATGCAAAGCAGCAATAACTAATCATCCGGTTTGCACGTATATTTACAACGAAACAGTGTATGTTAATTATCTCAGTCAATTTAAATCCTTATTCCTTCAAAAGGAAATATATATCATCTACAATAAAGAAGAAAAGAGAAGAACCACAATTGATGATCTTTTTTGGGGTCCACTTCATTCATAAAAACTTCATCATCATTAAACGTTGGTATTTTTCACTTTTTTTCTTTATTTTTAAATGGTTATTCATCTGCAGGTAAAACTGGAATTCTATACTTAAAATATATTGTTTTATTTTTCATACATTTTGTTGATTTTTTTGCCATTCTGTTTTGAATGGATTTATTTCTGTATGATTTTTTTCTAAAAATGTTAAGTGATTAGATTTTTCAGTTACAATATCTTAAGCCGTTTTGTAGGTTATATTGCGTACCATGATCATTGGGACTAAATTTAAAGGGAGATTGAGCACATAGGAAGCATTTAGATTTACATAACAACCAGTAGTCGAAAACGTCTAAGTCTGGTTCTAAATGGCCTTGTTCACAAGAGCATTTAAGGAAACAGGCATTACCACAATCAATTGCGCTCATCACCAGAAGATCTGTATGAAACTTTTTTACAAACACCGAGCTCGCAGATATGCACCTGATTCATGAATTGGTTGAAGGAATAGCACAATCAGAAAAAAACCGATTGTATCGTGAAAGGTACCCACGGTAAGATATACTGCACCGCCGAAAGTTTGCTAATGTGTATCATAATTTGTGTAAATATGGATTACTAAATAATAGGCATGGTGAGTGTGGGGCAACTTTTCCAACGGGATATGGTATTCAACACATTTTGCTGCATGCATGGGACTAAATTTATTGAATACCGTTCGAGAAATCCGAGTATCATGTTAGGAATTCGAGTCACACATGACCTTCCTTCAATTGCCTACTACCTCGTAATAATACATATTCACGTAAATTGTGATGCAAATTGGCAAACATCCGGGAGCCCGGTGCATCTCACTGTGAGTACCTTTCACGATACAATCTTTCTGCTGCTCGTACTTTTCTTTCTACCAATCCGTAAATCAGGTGCATATCCTCCAACTCAGTGCTTGTAAAACGCTCTATACTTTGCAGGCAATTACACTGCAAATAAATGCTGTAATGCAGATCTGTTTCCTTGAATACTCTTTTGAGCACAGCCCTCTTACATCTAACAAAGACGTTTCACACCACGGGGGGGCTATGAAAATCTGAATCCTTGTGATGTTCTCTACCTCCCCTTAAAGTTTGTCCCAGTGATGAGACACCCTGTACATCAAACGTTTCAGTAAATATCACGTGAATTCTTTCAGTGCCAATTAAAAACAACCAACACTTTTTATAGTAAGATGTTTACTTTGCAACATTAATATACGTAACACACGTACAAAGATAATTTAAGTGAATTTTCGTAAACAAATTTTTTTAAAAAATTGATTTTTATGGATATTTATGATTTATCTGTGTTTTGTTGAATGTTAATTGGTACATTGGTAATATCATAAGAAATTATTATTTATTTTTTAGATTTATATCTTATAAATTTTAAATTTATAATGTTCAAATTTATAAATTAAAGTTCCAAAGTACGAGATATTTAATTTTATTTATTATTTAATTACTTTTTCTGTGCAAATGTATTTTAAATATTAACTCAAAACTATCTTAACATTTTCCTTCACCAAAATTTTTAAAACTGATGCATTTTAAAAGTTTTCATAGAACTTATCTTATGTGTAATTGATGTCTTCGTTTCAATACTCACCAGCATCTATATACAACATAAAAGCCATACATTCAAAATTAGTTTATGATAATTTTAATATTCTTCAATTAAAAATGTACAGATAGCTTTACTTTTCAAGATCATTTTATTTAAAGATAATAAATCAAAATATGTTTAAAAAAGGACTATGAACAAACACTGCTGGTGCCTTCGAACGTAATTGGCGACTTCAGGGTTGCCCGAATAAACATATGTAACGCGCCATTTAATTATAGGGAGAACGCTGAAGCAACTGATTGAATTAACATGAAAGGTATGGTGCTTTGGAGGGAGCGCTTTACAGCGATATTCTTCTTAAACCCTGTAAATAGTTCTTAAATGTTTGGGTGTGTAAGAGTAGTGTTGTGAAGTTATGTTTAGTCATCAATAAACTTATTCATATACCAAGAGTTCTTCATTTATCAGATAGAACATTGAAATCAACGTTACAGTCCTCTTGCTCTCCATTGAATTCTCAACGACAAACCCGTCTTCTCAAACCAAAACTAACCAAACACTTTCCTATGTAGTGTTTGAAAGTATTTTGAGCAGAAAAAATATACTTATTGATTAAATAAGAATCAATACTGACGATACAGAAAAGAAATTTAATGCAATATAAAGAATAATGTAAAATAAAGTAGCAAGGAAATATTTTCCTGAAATTTATTTTGGGAGACTTATTTTAATATCAATTATTATACTGTATCATCTTAATTTATCTTTTTAAAACTTTTTTACCTAATCAACTGGTATTTTCGTGTTTGTTTAATTTCTTTGAATATATTATTACATGTAGAATTTTTTGACAAAATGCAGCTCAGTCCTTTTTTTAAGAGAATAAACTGCATTTTTTTGCAGTCTATTAAAATAAAAAATAAGATTTATTCTAGATAAATCTCCGTATGAATTTTATGTTTGGAAATAAGTCAGAAATCTTTAAATCCAATTTTTATTGAATACTAATATTTTTGAAGAGATCATTTTATTCTTAAAATAATAAAATGTAATTTTATATATTACTCAAATTTATAGACTTGGATAGTAAAAAAAAAAAAAAAAATGTTAACAAGATTTTCTTAGAATTTCAGAGAAAAGCTGAAATATGCTTAAAAGTATTAATCATTTTACTTAAGATATTATTATTATATTTGTTTTAGTAATAGTAAATATTTTAAAGACATATATACAAATTGATTTGTTAATATAGATAACAATTTTCAGTATAGGAATGCACATCTAAGTATTCTATTTAAATAGTTTAAATTCAAATAACCTGTAGAAAATTCAATTTCTTATACTTCTTATGGGAATAATTCAATGCTCGTGTTTTCATAAATCAAAATACGTATAGATGTTATCAACTAGTTTCCAAAGGTTAAAAAGTATTAGATTTAAGTTTCAAAAATATTTTTAAGAATCCTAAAATAAAATATGATAGAAGTTCTAACAAAAAAATGTTTTTAAATATTATTTTTTCAACTTTATCTTAATTTAAATTGTATGCATTCGTGCATGTTATCTATTTTTCTAGGCTTCAGTTAATGGAATATATAACCTGCTTTATAGATAAATAAAAAAATAATCTTCAATTTTAACTACATAATATTTTTAATTACAACACGAAGAAACGTTGGTCAAAAATAGAGGCATTTTTATTCATATATCATGTTTACTTATCGTACAAAGGCTTCAAAAATAATGGTATGTGAAAGTATAAAGTTTCCTTTAAATTGTGTTTAGCATAAAATGCATTTTCGAAATGCATACGTATCTGTTAAAATTTCAGAGTTTCCATGGCGCTTATTTTCAATTAACTGTTCTCTAAATATTTTAAAAAGTGTAATTATGAATAATTACACTTTCAAATAAGAAAGAATTTGTTAAATTCACTTTCAACTTAATCGATAGAATTCTATATGTATAAAATAATCACTTTTTTTATTTTCTGAACAGTGAATCATAGTAATCAATGTATGGAAAAACTAAGTACTCGAAATAATTGCAAAAATTGTAATATTATATTGAAAAACTAAATACTCAAAATAATTGCGAAATATAGTAATTAATATACAGAAAAACGAAATAAACTTAATATTTATGAAAATACAATAATCAATGCACAGAAAAACATTTTTAATTTAATTTGCGCACACGTAATGAGACAAATTCATTAAGGTTTAAAGAAATGATTAAGTTGTTATAATTTTTATTCTTTCTTTATTCTGCCATGATTATTAGTTTATCATAATTAAATTTCAAATTCGGTATTAAATAATTTTAATTGCATAGTATGCAATGAAAGGATTTTTGGTTTCCTTAATTGCATATTTTTACATTTTGAATTTGGAAAAAGAGCGTAATTACTAATGACGTTCTTCTTTTAATAATAACATAAAATATTGCTTGTTAGAATGGAATGTCTTTTGAAACTTGAATACGCACAATTCTAATGGTTTAATTTTTTTAAAGTCATTTCTACTTTAAAATTTATAACACGTGCACGGTAAATTTATTCATTTTTATTTTAATGCAATAACCCATTAGAAATAGTTATTTCAATATATTTCGGTGAGGTATTGTTTTACTGTATGAGTTAATGGGAAAGGATTAAAACTGTTTTTATTCCAATTATTAAATTATAAATTAATACAATAATTCTTTTTCAACCACACACATCTTTTTATTTCTTTGAAACATATATTGGATTCATTAAGGATTTTCACTCGAAATGACAGATGAAAAAAGTTTTTTAGTGCATTTTTCTACAGGATCAACACTTTTACGTTATGGATGAAAATCTACATCTGTACATTTTATAAGTATTTTTGACGTTTATGTTGATCATTTAGATGTGCTGTAATTTCCATGTTTAAAATGAACAATTTATTTATTTATTGGAAATGCACATTACACATAAATCTTCGGTTATAAAGTGTACATTAGAAAAACTAACAGTACAAATCACAACATTCCACCAAACACATTAAGAAGATATAAGTAGTTTTTAAAAAATACTATTCTAGCTGCACACTTATTGTAAATCGCAGTAATACAACATACAAACATATTTAAAGACATTCAGAATGAAAATAAATGCTTATTAAGGGTTCAAAAGACCTAAAAAAACTTTACATTTAAAAGCATTAAAAAACATATTACATATATCAACCTATTAAAATTTATACAGTGAGAGAAATTACGTACATATATAAATGCATTTGAATAATTACACTTCAAATAAAAAATATCTTTTAAAACGTTTCGCTTTTACGGAAAAAATGAATTTTTTTAAATATCAACACAGTCAATCATAATGTTGGTAACTTAAAAAAAATCCACAAGAAATATCTTGTAGTTACTTCAAACACGGAATACCAAAACCTTTGCAAAAATAAAGTGATTTGAAATCATGTGGATAACATTTTTTCCTATTAAATAAGTATCTTATAAACCTTGTCATGACCCTATGGTCCCTAGCGAAGTTGGAGACACCAAATAAACCGACATTATATAAAAAGAAATCGACATATTTATTTTACTTTCAATTTAAAGAAGATTGTTTAGACCAAGAGTGTGTGTGTATTAACTTAATTACTAACCTAAAAATATACACAAAATAGTTGGATCACTTGTATTTTGCTATGATCTGACTTAGTATTACTCGCTCTGACTTGCGAGATATCCTGTTCAGTTCCTGACTCTTACAATGATACTTCATAAATAGCTTAACGACCATCGAATATACTCACAGTGTGCTAGAGTTTAAATAGTACCTAGCATTTATATTATTTCCGGTACTTCCACGGAAAGCGATTTTTTAACTATACAAAAGTAAAATAGCCCTTTTTCTCCGAGAGTATTAGTAAAAATCGTGTGAATAGGGCCCTTTAGAACCTTTCCCAGAATTTCGGTTTTATTTTTATGATAAGGTTCAAAATTAAGTAACACTGCAGTGTTCAAGACATGAGTAGACAAAAGCAAAATATTGAAACCTCGAAATCAGCTAAGTAGAAAATACATTATGGTAAAATTAATGTACTAATTGTGAAATATATCAACCGATTTTGTGTGTCTTTACTGCCAAGAAAAGGTTACAAAATAACCCCACACCACCACCACATTGCCACCGTTTTACTCACAGTTGCGCGTTGTTTCGCGGTTTATTGGTGGAAAAGAAAATGCTTGTTTTACCACCTGAAAATTGTTTACTACCAATTTAAAAAAAAAGAAAAAATTATTTCCAGAATTAGAATACAATAAAACATAAATTATAACTTTTTTTTATCTGTTCTGTGATGTATCCTAAAACATGATGGAGCAAAAAAAAAAAATAGTATCACATTAAGAACATTCGTAAAAAAAATTAAAAGGCTCCCTTTATGCACGGTAAAGGAAAATGACAGTAAATGAAGAATGGAGAAGACCACACTCGGATGAAAGAAACAAGGAAAACTGCTTAGCTATGAATTCCATCGTTCCTTGAATATATGAGTACTCTTTCAAATTCCTTCGCCACCCCTTATCTGAAATAGGTAAATTCATTAGAAGCGCTGTCAATGTCATGTTGATGTATTCCAAAGCTGTGAGACTAGTTTTAAACAGAGCCGCATAATACGAAAAGTCCTCCTTTGTAAGGATGAGTATACGAAAATCAACGTTCCTTGAATATATGAGTACCCTTTCAAATTCCTTCTCCACCTCCTATTTGAAATAGGTAAATTAATTAGAAGCACTGTCAATGTCATGTTGATGTATTCCAAAGCCGTCAGACTAGTTTTAAATATAGAAGCACACAATACAAAAAGTCATCTTTTGGAAGGACGTGTACACACGTATGGGGCACTAAAAGCACCAGCTTAGCAGGACGGATGTACACATCCGTGGCCCTTAAAAGGTTAAAAAACATATTTTTGAGAAATTAATGAATACTCTTAAATATGAGCAGGCAGCAAAATTGACAGGAAATTTCCGCGCTAATGTGCAAGACACTTGGAAAATATTTTATCGAAAATCCTTTAAAGAGGCTTGGCAAACTTCAGACTGCAAACAGGACATGATTCTGTGACACTTCATATTAATAAAATACGCTCCATTCCATTTAGTATGCGCTAAATTTGTAATTTAAACATCATGCATGCAGATAATCTTATATGCCAAGAATTAGATAATGAGTGTCAAGAAATAGGGTGAGATACGCAAACAATACTGGAATGCCAGCTCTTTCATGAACTTCTTGTAAAGACATACATCTCTTACATTTCAATTCCTTCTATTTAAATCATTATTTTTTTTACTTTGTTCCCATATTAAATTCCCCTTGTTATTAATATTTTTAATTTTTAATTTTTTTTTATTTTTATCACTGTTTTTGTGTGATACTTGAGCAGTTTTTTATATGTTTTATAAAAAAACAAACATATAAAAAAGTTTTTTTTTATGTTTTTTTAATTTATCTTTCCAATGTAGTAATATGTAACAAAATTTTGTGCAATGGATACAAGAACAAGAAAATTGCAGCATGGTTCCATTTTTAATTTTAAAATCAAAACAAAATTTACAATTTGTTCAGAAAATAAAATATTCAGAATTCAATACAATTTCATTTTCAAAATAAAAAAATGATGTACATCAGAAGAATTGTACAAGAGAATTCTTAACTCTAGCGCCAGGGAAACTACAATACACACGAAATTGCTCAGCAGCCAACTAAAAGGGAAAAAGAAGTTTCACCTGGCGCAATGTTTGCTTCTCCGCAGCACAAACGAGCTCTAGTCTAAAATGAATCCCGATTTTCAATTAGACCACATTTTAGTGACACTTTATCGTCTCTGGGAGATGCAATAAAAATCCAAGACAGCTTAATTTAGGTACGAGAAAAGAATTTTATGGCGAGATCTTCTGTTTACGAGTTCCCTGGTTTTAAATTGAACCACCGTTCACCAAGTCTCTACTCTTCTTTCTTTATGTGCTGCGATGATTCTGAAATTTGATTGGCTATCTATCTCTGGAAGACTTTTATTTAACTTTAATTGGAGAGTGAGAGGATCTAAAATAACAAGAGGAACTTAAGGGAAGCATTAAAACTTTCAAGAATAAATAAGAGTTTCTTTATCGGTTCTTTGTTTTTATAGATGTTTTTACAGTAGGCTGGTTTAGTAAAAATAATCGGAAGTGATTGGAGTGATATAAGGCAAAAAGAAAATATCACGGAATGTTCTTCATTCTCTATTAAACATATTTATGGAAACAATAACTTTTTCAATAAAGTAGTACAATTCTGTTTATTTCGAATCCAATAATAGTAAATTTAATGGAAGAGGTAATGTGAAACTCTCCAAATCTACTTACCAGATTTTATTTTAATTGCATAACTATTCAATATACTGTATTATTTAATTAAAATGTTCCATATTTAACATATTTAAGATAAAAAATATATACCGAATATATAAAAATATATAAATAATACGCTACATATACATCTTCGAAACCAATAATTGGTCAGTTGAAAAGTACTTTTGTAAAAGTACAGGAATATTGATATTTATCCCTCGAAGAAACATTTATCTCTGCGTTTAGACAAATGTTTTGTAAAATTATTAGGAGTGTAGCTCTGACAATTGAAATTTTGCTTTAATAACAGAATATTTTTATAAATTTAACGTTTTTCTTGTGTCTGGATAAAACGTAAGCAACACGAGTTTTGTAATGAAATATCCTTAAACATTTTTTTTAAATTTTAAAAAAAATTAATATTTTTAAAAGCTTTTAAGATACTCTTTTAGTATGTGACATTTAAAAATGGATACAAATGTAAAAATGCTTATCCCTTTATTTATATATCAGGATAATTTTATTTAAATAAAAATGGCAAATTTATTGAACATAATATATAATTTTACTGGAGATTTAATGAAACTTATTCAATATTTGAAAGAACAATAACAATATGTAACAATATAAGGGTCAACTCAATAATTATATTAGGATGAAAATGCATTGTAGAATTGTGTAACTTTTGGATCCCGTTTCGAAAGGAAATCGGAAAGTTCATGCATAACTTCTTTAAGGAATCCGTCTACACTTAAATGGTGAATTTTGCTAAAAATTGACATTTTAATTTTATATGATATCTTATTAGCTTTATAAAAATACTAAGTATACCATTCACTAGAACGAAAACTACAAGTGTTTTAGTAAAACTAGATGCCCTTACTGTAAACAAGATGTCAAACTTTAAAAAGAGTTTTACTCGAAATGTTTTTTTATAATGCTTTAACGGTGACAACGGTTGCTGAAAAAGTTTTGAAAATAATTAACTGGAAATCTTTATGTATGTTTTGTATAGCAGTAGAAATGTTTTAAAATTTAGATTTACCAAACACTGTTTTATTACTAAATTTACTGTCCTTTATGTTAATATAATCACTGCTTTTTTTAAGCAATTTCAAATAATAACAAAAATAAAATGCGCTGGTGTTTGTAAAAATTAAAATTTCTCTTATCCTGATAGTTAGTTAAAATTAATAGCAAAGCAACAATTCGAAATTGAAAAATTATAAATTTGTTCATAATTGTTTTGTACAGAATGGCCTCCCAATTATGTATTTTTTTGAAAATTTTTACCAATTTCTTTCCCATTATAGTGATAATAGTTTATTTTTCTCTTGTATATTTTCTTCTACTCTTCTTCTTTTCTTAATTTCAGCATATTGTTATTAAAATGTAATCAAAAAATTTAAAAACCACACAAAAAAATCCCCATATAGCCATTTTTTTAAGTTCTTACAAATAATCGTTTACCTTATAAACTGTGAGATGTGGGGAAAAATTACTTTTACATAATATGGGGGGGGAGCACCCCTTGTCTAACTAACGGCGAACCTACCCAATAATACCAATTATAAAAACTGTTCAAACTGTAAAACCGTAAATTACATATATTACGTAGTCCTATTTATTTGTTCTTTTCTTCTCAAAATCCGTTCTTAATGCTTCTTCTCCGTTAAGTTTATACTATCGCAACCGTATTGGTGACATTATATGGAATGAAGCACATAGTTGCTGATTTGTCACGTACAACGTAAGTGAAACTGAAGTTACCCAATTTGGCGAGTTATCTTGAATATTGATTAGCATTGTTACGATAACACCTTACGAATTTATTTTAGCCTCACGAAACACTTTTTTATATAGAGAGAGGTAATATTTTGAAACATTGAATTTCAGTTATTTTTGAAAGAGTAATTAACCGTATAAGAAAGCTTCAAAAAGTACAATACACAAAATTTTAACTTCAAAATATATATTCTGCTTCACGTCAATGCAACAAGCCAACTAATATTTAACGAAGAAGTATTGCAATATTAAAGCAAATTGAAACATTTTTTTTTTTGCAATCCAGAAAGAAACTATGCATAAAATAATAACAAAAAGTTATTTTTTATTGATAATAAGTTTACCGTATTCATAAATTTCGTGTTGATTAAATACACCTGCATAATTATACAGACGGGTTCAAATAAGTGCATATATACATTTTGATATACAATACTTAAGTTAAATTAGCAACACTTTTTTCTTTAATATGATAAGTTATATATATATATATATATATATATATATATATATATATGTTCGTCAATGCACATAATAACACAAGCAATGCCAAAAGAAAATTAAAGGGGCCATGCGATACTACTCTTTACCAAACTCATTTCCTGTGCACCATCAACCTTATCAACCGGGGGTGCAAAAAAGGAGAAAAAAATAGTCATTTCCCTCCACCTCCTCTTTCTTCGCAGTATCTCGCGCTGGACGATTTTCTCTTTGGGAAAGCGTATTACTCATTTATGGAGCAAATTGATGTCATCGGAATCGTAATTTTCAGCTTCGTTTCACCGTAAATCAATGCAAATGTCCAAATCAATAGTGAACCTACTTGAAGTGCACAAAAAAAAAGGGAATGCAAAGTTAGGGTTTTGCTTCTTCGGATAATAAGATGTATGTGGTAGGAAGGGTAGCCTAGGTTAATCATAGGTTCGGGATGTTTCGTGCACAAAAATATTAGAAATGAATAATGAGATATTTTAGAAGAATGGATGCGAAAACTTTATCGAATACGATTGCTTTTAAAGATCGTTTTTGAATTGAAGAAAGAGGGGATATAAAGAAAAATATATGTTTTTGATACAAGTTTAATGTTTCTTGAGGTGTAAATGTGTTTTTATAATGAAGGAAATAAAAGTGTTGTTCGAAAGGAAATGTACAAAATACAAAATGTGCATTACTTTCTTTCAGTTATGATAATAATTAGAAATTTGGATAAATATTATTGCAAATAAATCATATTAATTTTAAAAAATAACAAAGAATTGAATGATATTCAGGATCAGGTGATAAAATGTAGCATGCATTAGTAGTTATTATTTTTCAATACAAGGATTTTTGAATTAAACATAGGAAAAACAATACTAAGAGCTGAGCATAAATATGAATATTTTTATGTTTATAAGACTATATGTAATACTCATTTTTCTATTTCTCTGAACTTTCATTTCTCATTGTACTAAGTTATAAAGATTCTAATAAAATTTATTAAAAAAAACATGTAAAATATTTCATTTTCTTTTTTTTTCAAAAATGGAATGGATCAAAAAAATATGTAAAAATATGAAACGCGATTATTATTTTCTCAGTTAAAAAATATGTTTTTCTTCAAGACACGTGGTACTCGGCAGTAAATAAATAATACAAAACTGATAAAAATTGATAATTTAAACAAAATGTTTTTCTTTAAGATCTTTTCATTTTCATCCACGTTAAAAATAACAATATATGCATTGAACCATGCAGAGTTTGCTTGTTACAATGTATTATATGTTGATTTATTAAGAAAAAAAATTATAATGATTTATAACTTTTATTAAAATAAACACCAAAACAATTACAGTTAAAAATAATTACAATCAGAGAAACAATTAGAAATAAAAAACGCTTGAACTTAAATAATATAAACACCTTTAACTAATACAGTATTTGAAATTATTTTGAAAGAAATACTTTTTTGGATCTTAAAAACACAAATAATAATTTTTTCATATTGCAAAACAATTTTATAATTTCTAACTTTTAGCGTAACATGTGTTATAAATATTTTCATTCCTCTCAATCTATTGCATATTTTTAATTAAAATCTATCATTATTCTCCGAAATAATTTTCCCTTTTATGCGAAACAATAAGTATTTACTACAAAAACTTAATAGAAAAGTGGCATGCAAGGGGGGAGCTGAAAAAAAACCGAAACTAGTCCAATAAATGATTGTACTTACAGATAACAGTTCTGAAACGAGGCCTTTTGAAGTCGTTTAAGGAGATTCTCCATTTTCGCCTGAACCTCCTCAACTGAGGTAAAATGAGTTATCTTACAGCAGGATTTAACTGTGGGAAATAAAAAAGTCACATGGGGCCAAATGAGGATAATATGGAGGATGCTACATCACAGTAATATTTATGCTGGTCAGAAACTGCTTGGCAGATAGGGCCATATGAGGGAATGTATTGTCTTGGTGCAACAGCAATCCATCATTCCCCAAATCTGGCCTATTTTCCAATTTTTTCATGAAGTTATTTTAGTACTTCAATGTAGTAACGTTGATTAGCAATATTAGCATTAATGTGAGTTGGAACTCAATCATATCACGAATTTGGGCTATGCTTCGATCTGTAATTGCTGACCTTGGAAGCCCAGCAAATTCACCACCTTCTGCACTGATCCTTTCTCCTGACAACCTCTTATACCATTCAAACACATATGCGCGAGACAAAGGTTTCATTCCCATAAATCTCAGTTAATATTTGAAATGCTTTTGTGGCTGATTTTTTCCAAGAAACTTGATGTGGATTCCACATTTTCCCCGCATAATGGAATTGGACGTGTTCACTCAAAGACGCAGTACTCCCAACGGTCTTCATTTATTAAGACAAAACTGACTACATTAGTAGATGATGCGTGTGGGATGACGTTACTAAAAAAATTCTTCCCAACTCCACTCTTTTTCAAGCTACACCAGTGTTTCTCAAACTGTGGGGCGCGCCCCCCTGGGGGCGCGATAACCTTACGAGGGGGCGCGAGCATATCGAAAATAAAAATAATCAATTTACTGGAATGAATTAAAACAAAATACTTTCAGACATAATAAAAAATGCACTTTTGCTCTGATATAAGTTATAGGCGATATTAAGTAATCAAAAATAAAAAATTAGCTATCTTTGATCTTTTAACCAAATAAAAAATATTTTATATAATTTGCTGTAATCCCATGATGAGAGAGTTTTTATTACGTTTCCTTTTTTAAAACTAACATTCTACTCTTTCAGAGAAAAAAGCAGATCCCAGATCCAGAATCGAAAAAATTTAGGATTATAAAAAAAATCATCACTACCATTATTTTTGAAATACTGCTCATTATAGCTGTAATTTGTTTGACCTTATAAGTTATTTGTACAGTTAGTTATGACCCCTCTCTTATGTGTTTATTTCTCATTTAAGGAAGTTGTAAGTAATGTATTTCTCTGTTGCGCTTCAAAACAGTTTTATGATATTTGGAAAACCACGGAGAGATCCCCCCTTTGATGGATTACTTGGCCAAAACTTAGACTAAGATGAGTATTTTCAAACATATAAAGAATAACAATTGTTTTTAGCAGTAACATACATATTATTATAATGAATACACTTTTTACCCGGAAGTGGTCGCGCGGGACACACAGATCACGAAATTGTTAATTCTGTCAAAACTGTTTATTTGTTGCGAAAGAAAAATTGAAAAGTCCTTGAAAGTAGGTAAGTAAACCTTTCTCATAATTGAATTATTCACTGGAATAACGATTTGTATCGTGTACAATAAAATAATTATTAAAAAAAGGATTGGGGGGACTCAATAACCCCGTTCCCAGGTTAAAACATGTTGAAGTCTTTATGCTTTAAATATTAAATATAACACAATTATTCTTCATCGGAATTTTATATTATTGTTCATTATTTAACATCAATTATAAATGCTAATTCTGTGAGTCTTAAAATTAAAATTCGCTTAAAACTAATTATAATTTGAGCAATCATTAAAAAAAATATTTTACATTTTTGTTAACATTGTCGCCCACTTGGCTTTACTCTCCTTACAATACACCTATTTTATATTAAGAATATTTTATTTTCTTATAAATGAACTCCTGCAAAGAGCGGGTACTTCGGCCGGTATACTTTTAATGTATCAGTGCTGCACAGAGTATTTTATAACTAATTAATTAATACTAAATTAAGAACAAGTTTAATAAGTATTAACGACTTCCATGGGCTTGTCTTGCAAAGCACAGTTTTTATAAGGAATGCTTATGATTAGAAATTGACCCTCTGAGTTATTTTTCTATATGTGAACAGATATCCATATTTTGTCTTCTAAGCAGTCACCGCATTTTACAATATGTTCAATTTAAAAATTAGAGAAAAGAAAAATTATATAATAATTATCCTATTACTTAATTAATTTATTTTTTTGCTTAAAAGTAGTATTCAAAATTTAATACTTATGTTATTAATTTGTATGGTTTATAATTAAGATCTCGTATTGCAGCTTTAGTGTCAAAGTGCATAATTATTGCATTTAGTGCATTATTAATGTATAAGGGAGGCGCAATAAAAATTGTGATTGAAAAGGGGGGGCGCCAGTATTGAAAGTTTGAAATGCACTGAGCTACACAATTAGACTAGTTTGTTTGTGTCACATTTTGTATTTAATATATTTTTAAATAAGTTCTCTATTTTACGCTCTAATAAGTAGACAAAGAATAAATTATCTTTTTACTGGAATTGGCTCCATGAAAAGACTTTTTTTTAACTTTTTTTCCCCATTATGAAAAAAAAGAATATTTGCTGCAATTATAATTTGTGTTCTTTGAGCTAATTGCGTTTCTAAGGTAAGGTCAGTAAGAATAAATGTTTTTTAAATAACAGTCCGTGTCTTTTCTATTTCATATGATATCAGAAATATGCATTAAACGACAAGAGTAAATTGCTTAAAATTCCAATCATAAATTATTTATGTGCAATCACATTAACCATTAAATGTTTTATTATGAAAAAGAAAAGACATTGTTGAATGTGTTTTAAACAATTTGGAAAACACATTGCATAAATAAAATAACATATGATATATTAAAATGATCAGTTATTGGGTCTTTATCGTCGGAAGCAAATATGGATGGTTTGATGCTGATTTACACAATTACTGATTTTTATGTATAAAGGTAAATATTTACAGAACATTAAAGCAATATCTCTTACTCACAGAAACCTTAAAAATCCCACAGCAAAAGCAAAATATATCTTTGCTTAAACAGTTCAGAAAATAACTGTACAAAAATCACCTTAAATCAGAAACGCAAAAAGAAAATTCTATTCAATTTGATTTAAGAGTAATAATTTCTGTAGAAAATATATTGGTTTAATTTTAATTTTATAGAAATTACATAAAATCCGGTGTATAAAACGCATCTATACGAGTATTTTCTCAGTCTGTATTTTTTTCCATACATTCTTCGAATAACATTCCACATTTTATACGAAGAAACCTAAAATTTACGTGTGTAATGCTCTTGCGTTTTGAAGTCATTTATTTGAAGTATTATCCCAGTGTTTTGTAATAATAGGACACTTCTAGATCTACACATCATTCAGTTCATTAGGATTGTGTGATTGATTTCTTTTAAATAATTTCGATAATGTAGTGATTTAATTTTTTTTTTTACGCTTGTCTCTTTTATTTCTAACGCTCTCTTTTTAATACCCAGGGATATGCGCTGGGTATGAAAATTTTCGATATTTTTTTTATGTTAAATATGCGCGTTATACGCCGGATTTTACTGTATTCTAAATTAATAATGATGCTTCCTAGAAAATATGCGACTTTTCTCAAGCATACGCATACATATGTCTAAAATGCAGACATTGTATTCAAATTTTTCTATGCTTAAAAGTTTAAAAGTATATAAAATTAACGTTTCATTTCAGGCTTAATATTTCTGTAAACAATTAAATATAGCCTTTTTAATAAATACCATAAAATTTAATGTACGATTTTAAGCTGTAAATAGTACTTCTGAAACAATATATATTTATGGAATTTTGAAATAGCAGATAAACGTTAATAAAATATTAATTTATTCAGAATGCTTAGTGGTTAAATTTTGCTATTATTATTACTTGTTATGCTTAGTAAATATTACAAGGAATATTCCATTAATAGAGACGTATATACAGACGCATCCCAATGCCTAAATTCTCTAACTGTACTGTAATTAGTTGCGTGAATAAATCTAAATTGCTGTTTTTTTAATTGTTTATTGAAAAAATTGTGTCGAATTTTGACATAAAACTGAATGTATAGTCTTAAAAACAAGTTTTCAGAAAAAAAAATATTCATCTTACAAAAACCATATACTTTTATTTCCAAACTCAAATAAATCAATTTTGTCTTCAAAAAATGTTGAAAAGTTTTAAACTATATTTCTATCTCTCTCTCTCTCTCTCGTTCCTTATGTTTATTTTATATCCAAACAAATTATCAGAATTAAGAATTTAACTAATTAGGTTGGTATCCTACAAACTATTTTTTTTCAAGTTTCTAACTAGGCATGAAGATAATTTGAATATGCTCATTTAATTTAGGTAAATAGTTGTGGTAATTAGTAGCAGCTGTAGCAATATTAGTAATTAAAAAATTTAAAGAAATCATTATTTAAATAAATTTCATTTTTTTCTAATATTTTTTATCCGTTTGGAAAATTGTTTATACTACCTATCCTTCACAACTTTTCTTTTATTAAAAAAATGTATTTTTAAAATAGATACATGTTCAAAATATTCTGCTTGCTGTTAGGTATATATATAACAGCTTTATTCTTTCATACAAAAATTGCAAGACCGAGAAATAAAAAAGAAAAGAATTCCTCGGTGTTAACACGATGCATAGTAATACATAACATTTGCGTAACAAAAACTACTAGTTTTGAATTCACTGATTACGTATTCCAAATAAACTCGTTCCATATTAATAAGATTCTTAACATTACGAAGTATTTTATTCATAGAAAAACAGTCATTGAAGAAATCTAAAATCCGTTTTGTATTAAGAAAAAATCAACATAAAGCTGAATATAGATTGGAATTTAGAAATACGCCAAAGTGTAAGGAGGACTTTCCCTTCTCTAAGTCCGTGGTTTTTTTAATTGCTATTTTCTCTATAGAAAAGCATTATGAGCTATTGAAGACGAAGGTCATAAATTCGACAAGAATCATGTCTAAACTTGTTGTTATATTATAAAGGTAACAAATTGAAATATATATATGATTTTACATGCAGCATCTATAATTTTTACAGATAATTATTTTTTTTAATTATTTGTAAATATTTTAAGAAAAAATATCATTCTAAATTATATTATATTTCAACGTAATCTTGTTTTTCTAAGGTTTAATGGCACAAACCTCATAAAACAGAACCAGCATAAATGATTAATTCATTTTGAAAAGTCTATATTTTCTAAAATGTTACGCGTACATATGAAAGATATATGAAAATAATCACAAACTCACTAATTGTGTATTGTGCATTCTGGGACACGGAAAAATCACATCCAGTAGTAAAAATTGAAAGAGATTCGTTAAAGGTGAACGTTTCTGTACCGTTATGTATGGACTTTTTTCTCTACTGAGCAATCTGTGATCAGTAAATGCTACCCGGATATTGCCATTGTGTTTCTAAGGTGCAGTGCTGTTGAGGCTGCTGTTAAGGCCGGATTACTTCTGTGAAAGGATGCGTTCGGACGACATTGGGAGGGTGGTTGATTTGAGCCTTGATAGGTCACAGTAAGAGTAAATGTGCCCGAGTAAATCTGAAAGTCAATCATAGAGAGAGAGTCAGTTGGAGAGTTCTTGGGTGTCGTAGAGTTTTGAAGCCAACAGACGCGTCTATCTAGAGTTTGTGAAGCTTCATAACGTATCGAGAGTGTCTGGGTTTACCCTTTTGGTTTATCTTTAAAGATCGAATACTTCAAGTCCTTCCAAGCCTTACGTGATGCAGAATCGCTTCTGTTTAGATGTGGCCAAGATTGCTATTTGTCTATTGGTCCTTGTCAATCATCACGCGGTGAGCTTTGAAGCAGAAGAATGGCATGGGATTGCGCTGGTTATCTCTCTATAGGCTGGATAAAGGGAAGTCACAGGTTGACTTGCTTTAGCATATAAGTGCCATAGTGTCTGGTCAGGGATAGTTTCCCACGCAAAACTCCATGAACGTTGAGACGTTACTAGTTCACTAGCAGTAAATAGGTCCTTTGCTGGAGATCACTGCCATACCTTGCAGTTGTGGTGGTTCCTGCAACTCAGTGCTAATTTCAGAGATTTTGTCTTCCCACAAGACAGAATCACAAAATTGTGACTCTCTTAATCATGGATACTCAACCTGTGGCCCACCGAGTCAAGTGACCCGGTCATGACCCATTGCTCTGAGAAATTAATTTATTTCTGAAAATTTCATAATTCTTTGTGAGAAATACTTTGTTAAGAAATCAAATGTATAAATTTTGCGTTTTCCTGTCGATGTCGTATGGTAGCGAATTAATATTTTTTTCTGATTAGTGATAATAGACAACAATGGAGTATCAACCATTTTATGAAGGAAACTAATTTGTAACTATCTTTCATATCCTACAAGCGAAAAATATTCGAAAAATAGGTTATTTCAAGACGATTGACATATTGACTATTTTGTAGTCAAAAACAAGCATGGATCAGTAATTATTTGATTTGTCATGAAAGTGTTGTATTTAAAAAAAATTTCAATAAAAGATGAATCGTTTAATGACACGTTTCCTCGAAGATCTCTTTAGAGAGTCAAGAGATGATAAAGAATCTGTCTTGAATAATCTTTACAAAAAGCAAAAAAAAGTGTTTTGTCAGTGGTAATGTCACAGCATTAGCAAAAGACACCCTATGAAATTTGTTATATTATTGGTAATTGTATGAAACCATTTACTGATGCAGAAATTGTGAAAGAGTGATTCTTAAATGCTTCCAATTTAGAAAAAAACAGTGACAAATATAAAAATTGAAAAAAAATATTTAAAAAAAAAAAACTAGAGGAGTTTTAATATTTTGATCAATTTTCCACATTTTAAATTTTCTATGTTATCTTGGTCTTAAAACATTTCTTCTCTCCCCTCCCCACAATTAATCCTCATGTTCCCCGCATGAATTATCTACCGTATGTGTGCGTCCCGCGTGAATTATCTATCGTTGCGGCCCGCGTGAATTATCTATCGTATGTGTGCGGCCCAGCAGAAAAAAAGGCTGAGTATCTTTGACCTAAATGCTGAAAATTGCTGGATTGGGTTTATTTTTTGGAAATGACTTAGCGCTTGTTAACCTGGCTTTTCTATATCCTAATTTGATACGATGTGACTTCTTCATATAAGAGTATGCTAAGGATATTGTTTGCGTGTCGTTACTTGCGTACAGTTATTCTTAGCGGAATTAAAATCAAACATCAATGCTGCAATGCAGAAAATGGACAGGGCCTTGGCCTTAAAATGAGGTCGATTTTCATCGGACATGTGTAGTGATGATTGTATAAATTTGATGTGTTTTAGTTATTTATATATATATATCAGATGTGTACGTCTAATACTTCTGAAAATATAGCTTTTTCAAAATAAAATGAATCTTGTATGTTAATATTATATTGTAATAAAATACAGGGGTAAAAAATTCCTTTAAATTAACATCATACAAAGAAAACATATTAAATTTAAAGCATTATTCAGAACGCAAAGAAAATTATTTTGAATAGAGTAAATAATAAATATTATCATTTAACTGATGTAGGTCATTATTGAAAAATGATTTGGTTCTTAAATACTTATTTTTTAAATACGTGCTGTGCATTTTTTTTCTCTTATTTTGGAAGCATCTATGTAAATTAAGAAATGACTAATGTAGTATTAAGATGATTATCTATTGCCTAACTATAGGAGGAAATAAACATTTTGTTATTTGCATTATTTTTCAACTTACATTGAACAATGCATTTTTTTTCTCTTTTGATTCGAAAAAAATGTCTTAAAATTTCCTTAATTATATTAAAGAAAAAATATATTTAAAAATATAGTAATTATAGATAGAGAGAGAGAGTTAAAAGTTTTTTACAAATGTATGATATAGAATACTTTTATTCCTGATTATATTTATTTATTGTTCTTAATATTTAATCATAGTTGAGTATTTATATTCATAATTGATAAATACTGTAAGTAAAACTGAAAATTAAGTGAAATACATTTTATTAAACCCAATGTTATTTGAAAGAATTTATATATTGTTTTTTCCAGAAATATTATTTTATAAAATAAAAGTTATTTATTATATTATATACATGCGGATTTTCGTTATTGTATAAAAATTTCTAATAAATTAAAATGTCAAAATTTGAAAATGCTATAAAATATAAAATATTTACAACCCCGATTAAATACCTAAAGTATTTCAATAAGGAACTTAAAAGAGAGCTGAAATAACTATGTAAAATCAATTAAGAAAAAGAACGAGTTATACATAAATCTTTATAGTTTTTCAAGTTTATAAATACTTAAAATTTGTGATCAATAAATAAAGAGCCAAGTAAAAATTATTTCAGAATGTGAAGTAAGAAATATTTTTTTATGATTTGAAAGTCAAAATAATATACAATATGAATTTTTTATTATTATTATTATTAAAAATTGTAAAATCAGAAAAATATTAATGTTTTCAAAATAAAACTTTTATTTAATTTCCAGCTAACACAGTTTTGTTATTTTAAATAACATAAGCCAACCTTGAAGATATTGGGGACAGTTCAGGACTTCACAAACCTATCACCTCAACATCGAAATAAATTAATGATGCTTTCCCACCTCATCGGAATTTACTTGCATGTATAATGTTATATTAGGTTTTCACCCATCGTCTTTTGTTCTGTGTTGTGTGTGTGTAAGTTTGTTGTGCAGTTAAATGTTCTTCAATGTCAAATAAATTTATCAAAATCAACAAGCTTTTTCCATCATGTCAACGGCATTTACCTCAACAAATTAATATAATGAAAGTTAAATTTAAAAAAAATAATCCTTACCACTCATATACTACATATGTATATAAATATAATTTATGTAATTTAAGTTTTCCATGTCTTTTGTGCTACTGCATTCGATACGCTAGAATGTTATACGTAATAAAAATTAACACATTGTGAATGCAGAAGCTTATATTATTTCTAATCACAAAAATTCTAACTCAATTTCTTTATTTTTATTTGTTTAGTAATATTTTTAATCAGATTTTATTTGGAAAGTAATTATTAGTCTGATTATAAAAAATGTGAGATATGTGTAGTTGTAAATTATTGATATATATATATATATATATATATTCTTATCTGGGAGGGTATCGTACATAAAAGCTAAGCGATGGTACATTGCACTAATCTACGACAATCCCATTTCTGCAGTATGATAGAGTAATTAGCCAGAGGTAAAGAAGCATGATATATTCTTTCTCTTTGTCATTTTGTGTCAATCTTTGTACGTGGTTAGAAGAGATATGATATCAGATGTGGTTAATTCAGAATTTTATCCGCTACAATGAGGTGGAATGAATGATGATCTTTGGTTTAGTTGTTCGTTATAATTATGTCTCTGCTTGTGAAATGACATTGCGATTGATGATACTGTTTATTGGAATGAAATATATTCACTAATAATATTATTTTCATATGATTTATTAATCTAGAAAAGTCCTGAAGTTTCATAAAAAAACTCTTATTAAAATTTCATTTTAACTTTTCAGAGAGAGATCATTTCGCTCCTTCCCATATTTAATTAAATTTTCCAGAAAATGTTATAAAAATTTGTAATATTTTTTCTCTCTTACTAAATGAAATAATTCAAATTAATATTAAAGCTGGTGCAATTATACTTCCACGTGTTGTTATCTTTGATAAAATGTTGCTTATCCAGAGGTGTATTGTGTGGTATATTTCTATTAGTTTTCTTTAGAGCAGAAGTTCTCAAGCTTCTTTTGTTTCATATACCCATTGCCATATTTTTCAGATTTGGATAGATTCTTCCTTAACTAATACTGAATTTTCACAGTTTTATTGACTTAAATGTATTTTTAACAACTGATAAAGATAACTGCTTATTTTGCAAGATATAAATTCCAATTTGAAGTGAAGTATAGAATTTAAAACTTGAAAAAATCATGTTAATAAATTAAATCAATTATAATTAGCACAGAAAATAATTATTAAATAAATAACTGAGAAACAAACAAGTACTTCTAATGGGAGGTATGAAACTGGAGCTTCAATAATAAATTTTCAATATTTGGCATCATCCTTGTCAAGTTCAACTCTAAATCTCCTCAGTCAGTAGTGTAAAGTCTTTTTTTTTCTTTTGGAAATTGACAACCATGTCGAAATTCATTAGTTCTAGGAAAAGCAATTAAAACTTTATCACGTAATTCCATAGCTCGGGATAAATAGCAGGTATGTCTTTTTAATGTCAAAATTACTGACATCTTTTTCTAAACTTTACTTTTAGATCTTTGTTAGTGCCCATTCCAATCAGTTCCTCTTGTAATATGGCGTCTGTTGTTTTTTCAATGAGACCATATGAATTCATTTTCATGTTATGATCACAGTCAAATCCCTTCCTCTCAAACGTAGTTTCAAAATTTTAATACAGGAAATTTAAAGGTTTAATGTATGTTAAAACATCATTTTCCTGGCAGATTGCGTGTGGCAAATTAAGAAATTAGAAAAATGCATTACTTCAAATTGTGTATGCTCCTTTCACTTAATTCTACCAGAAACGCAGAAAGAATGCTTCTTGTCATAATAAAATTTATTCTATAACCTTTTTCTGTGTAATATAACCTCATTAAATTTAATACCTAAATCTATTAAATATGTAAATCTTGTTTTCACTTGATTAAGTTTTCTTTTAAAATAAAAGTCAGGATCTGGTTGAATGAGAGACACTACAGTAGAGCCCCCGCCCTCCATTGACCCGCAAATTATTTTTTCGCTAAAGTGCACCCCTTGCAGATCGTGATAGATCCAAAGGAAGTCGATAAGGACTACTTTGTGAATAACCACTTTAGAGTAATAAACTGTTATCACAAACAGTAGTTAGGTTTTTTGCTTCAATTTTACATATACTCATAGAGCTTAGTCAAAAAATATGGTTGAATTTATTATTAATATCATAACCTAGAAGCGATAACCCTCAGAATACAACCATTTGGATGACTCACGTTCATGCAAACTGTTATTTTTTTCTTCAAGAAATAATTCTTTAAACTTTCATGATAATTTCAATGTGAAGATTCCGCCATATGGATCAATATCTGAAAACTTTTATTAAGGTAACTACGTTCTCGGAAACGTGATTTTGCAAAAGCGTACAAACGAATATATATTTTTTTTTAATATTTAATGTTACTTAGATTAGAATACACGTATAAAATTGTTTTAATTCACTACAATACTATACACTCACTACAATAAAAAATTATTTCAAAATGAAGATAGAATTATTTATTTCCAGAACATTCTCCTTTTATGAAAAATACTTCTATATTAAAAATAGTTTGTGTCCATATGTGCAGCTAAAACCTTTATACAGAGCCTGAACTACAATTTTTGAAATATATAACATAGAAGTGGATTTATCCATATTTTAATACATCCAAATGAAAACATTTTAGGAAAACAACACCGATTATTGTTTCAATTGGTAGCAACTCTGAAAAAAATGTGAAATTTTAATGATCCTAGTTCAGGTTCTCTGGAGAAGTCTAAGCTATCAAAAGACAAAATATAATTATAAAAACATCTTTCATAAAAGGAGAATGTTTTAAAAATAAATAATTATCTGTTCCTTTTTTGCCAAGATATCGCATTTAAATAATTTTTATTGTAATAATATTCTTAAAACAATATTATACATATATCTGAATTATGTGTTCCTCAAACTTTCAATATTCGCGACCCATTATTCAATCATAATTTTCATCTCCCCCCTCCATACAATAAAAATGAGTTTAATTCAATAATACTATACTTTGACAATAAAACTACAATACGACTAAAACTTCTTAAGTGCCACAAACATTAATTATAAATTTATACGTAATAGCATAATTTAATAATGTCTTAATTTATATGCAATAGAAAAAGTAAGGAAATTAAAGAAAGTTGAATTAAAGTATTCAAAATTTTTTAGACAATTGTAAGCTCATCACCCTCCATTTGAGACCTTTAAACTATTTGTTCTTACTTTGGTTTTACTTTTTAGCACGTTTAGGAGCTAAACGATTTTGATATTCCAATGTCAAGCTTATGCCCTAATTCATCGATCGTCATACTCGAGGCGCATCAAATAATACTGTGCACTTATAAAGGGTTTCTTTATGAACTGCTTTAACGACACATACCTACTTTGACATATACTGTTAATTTCAATATCAGCTTGGAAAAATAAAAATAAAAAAAGTAAATACGTTCAAAAGTGTTTAATGCGAAAACGTTTTAGACGAAAAATCGGTTAACACTAGAATTTCCGGGATTTCTCTCTCTCTCTCTCTCTCGATCACCCATAAACGCCCACCGATGTCATTTTGACACAGCGATATGAAATGTATAAAATAATTTTTTAACTAAATAATTTCAGGACAAATGTTCAGTAGGGTTTAGTTTTAAGACTTTTTTAATATTATTTCATGTAATTAACATATTTTATGGTTCTTTATATCATAAGAAACTTAGGTTGGCATTATGTTTCGCCAAGCTTGTTGGACCACTGCTTTATAGCAAAAAAATTCGAATCTCAAATCTTCCAGAAATATTGCTATTATACAGTATCCATTTTGTCCATCCCTAGTGATATATATATATCAGGACTTTTTGGAATATAATGAATTATGTCCGTTTTTTCTTCAAATTCTTTGCCGTCACCTTCACTCAATCTTATGTCTTGATCGAAATCTAAATTAGAATCGATTAATTCTCAGATATCTGTTGCAATAAATTAGCAATTACATGAGGTAGACCTTTTCATCTCTGGAAAAAGGTCGAAAAATCAAATGATTTTTTTATGAGCAGATAATCAAAAACTATGTAACGAAACACTTAGAAACGACAATTTCAGAAAAATAAGATTCGTTTCCACTTTTAACCCAATAACACTGCATTCAAGGTAAAATAAAGGGGCTATAGTACTTTGGAGGTTTGTTTTACTAATAGTACTGGTGAACGACAGATATTTATGATGATATATTGTCGTTGTGTTGAAATGACACCAACAAACGTTCTAGGTATTTTTAGTTTTGAAATTCCTCCAAATTAACTTAGAACTACGAAACGTTTACAGTGTAATTACCATAAAATAATTAAAAGTCATGAAAACTGTTCCAATTTTAGTTAAAAACACAAAATGAGAACAAACTGAACAGGCTCCGTTGTCAAATTGACACCGGTGGACGTTCTAGCGGTAAAACGAAATAATACAATTGTCCCGACCACGTAATATGTATTTCCGTGCATATTTATCTCTTAACGCGAAATAAAAATCTCTTAAGATGGAAAAAGTTATTTTCTGAGAATGAACAATTTATGGAAAACACCAGCCATGCAGGTGAAATTTAAGATGGGTGGGAAATGAAAGAGAGGTGGTTTCGCATGTTTCGTAGAAAAGAAGTTAATTTGGCTTTAAAATACCCTCGAAATTGCCTATGAGATGAGCCTAATTTTATTTATTTAAATTACTTACACCCTACATCCATACACACGCCACTCAAAACATCTCATCTCTCATCAGATTGCTATGAAATTCGGTGACGAGCACATCGCAGTGTAAGTAAAAACCTGTGAGTTTGGATACTCTTATTTTTTTCATTTAAAAAATATCGGGCACAAAGACAAAAAGCTCAGAAAATGGCCGCTAACCAAAGAAAGAAGACGAAAACGAAAATCTGTCAAAATTTTGGTATTGCTAACTCCACTTTATCAACAATAGTTAAAAAGAGATAACGAATTACAGAGACCCAGTGGCTGAATAGTAGCGTATCGCGCTATCATAGCACATGTTCGGTTTTCTATCTTTGGACTGGGTCGATAAATGCGTAGCAAGTTTACTTGAGGACTAAACATTGGGGGTATCGTTTAAGACTGACCATCTGATCGGAGCATCTGATCATGCCCCGCATCTCGATAGGTATAAAAATCATAAGCTAAATAAAAATTCAATCGCGTCAAGCACATTAGTATTCTTTTCCTATAAAATGTGAAAATAATGTGTCATAAAGAATTATAATAAAGTCATCTCAATGAAGGATCAATTATTGAAATTTATAGACTGAAAGGTACATAAAGATGATAATTAATAAAAGCAGAATTCTAAGATTATTCATAAATAATATAATTTCTGCAAAAGGAGAAATTATTTTGACACGTAAAGAAAATATATGAAAATAGTAAAGGTATAATTTGGAATCTTAAATATATATATTGAATAACAATGTTAAAATATATATATATATATATAAAGAACCTGAAGTGCTAACGAAGGAAGAAATTGGAATTAACCAGATACCACAAATGCAGATACAAAAAAGTTTTTGGACAAGACTGGAGACCTATTACGATTTCTAAAGCTGTCGCTGAATTAGGCCAGTGATTTAGCGTTAGCAATGCTTTTTGGATCCAACCTTCCCCTTACAGCAGATAATTTTCGACATATTAGGGAAAAAAATAAAGCCATGTTGAAAAGTTAAGCCTATTTTTCTACCAAGTGGATGTTGAACCTAACAATATATTAAAATAAAATTAAGAAAAGAGAACAAAAATAAATCTCACAAGGAGAGGAATAATAAAAAAATTGTTATAGAAAAAAATAGGATAACAAAACTTACATGTAAAATAAAAATTTTTTGGGAATCTAAAAATTAAACCTCCTCGTTATGATCCCACCGCGAAATGACTTAAAATTTTGGAATGTCAAAACAAGAAGGAAAAAACGATGGCGCTACCTGGATAGTTATTTTGCAAGTAAACTAACCACTAATATATTTTTAAAATAAACAAAACAAAAGAAAATTTTAAAATAAACAAAACAAAGGAAATTTTAATAATAAACAAAACAAAAGGAATTTCAAAAAAATTAATGAACAAAGTTATGAATATATAATATCAAATAGAAATTTACTTGAATAATTATATACTAGGTAGATCAAATGCAATTAAAATAAGCACTAAAAATATTAATTTTTTTTAAAAAAATAATTAAAAGAAATTATAAATAAATTATTGAACTAAGTTAAAAAAAATAGATTTAATTTGAAATAGTAAAATATATATTTATAAATAAATTTACTTGGACAATTATACTCCAAACAATTATTGCAAAATTTCACAAAATTACAATGTTATAAAATGTTGTCAGTATTTATATATATATATATATATATATATATATATATATATATATATATAATATATATATATATATATATATTTGTAGAATTAATTTTTTCTTTGATTCAAGTCTTTCAGTAACATAGCTAGTTTCAAATCTGAAAAATACTTATTTATAATCAACTTCATCCTCCAAAAAAAAATTTAACTGTTAATAGTTACACATGCACTGGGAAATGTTTTATCATCATTGAATAAATTCATATTTAATCATGCATGAGAGTGTATCAATAATTAAAATCAATTATTTCTATAAGAATACTCTCCATTTTAGATGGGGAAAATGTGACAAAATGTCTGTGTTAATTGATAAAAAAATGAAAGGCAAAACTCAAACAAAGAATTTGTTAAATGATCATTTTATCGAATCATTAGGAAGTAAATATATTTACTCCATTGTTGAAGCAGTGAAGAAAAATGAAAACGCATGTCTAGGCATTGATTAGACTGTCTTAAAACAGCACAAATTGACACATTTTCAATGAAGGTCACCAAAATTATGCTATTGATTACCTACAAAGTGAATCCAATAAAAACTTCTAGAATCGAAAATTAGAACATTGGTAAATTCTTTTAAGGAGCCAATAGAAGAATTACTTCCCAATGTTTTTCTTTCATATTTTTTTCCTTAAATGACAGAAATTTTGAGTTTGAAAAAAGTAATATTTACGTTTTCGGAAACAAAATGAGAAACAATTTATCTAGAAGAATTTATTTCCCGTTTTTTTATAGGCATTATCCCATATTGGGATAGCTCAAAAAGTATATCGTTCAATAAAAAGAAAATAACATGTTATAGAGATTAATTACTATCACATAACATAATTTGAACAATTTAAAAAATGTAAATTTGTAGCTAGACTATATTGAATTTAGAGCTTTTTCGGGACTTAAGCAGTTGATAACAACATTTGTTTTCAAAAACTGAAAGTCTACATTTACAGAATACAAGGCATTTAAGTACTATCACAACAATACCAACTCTCAACATAACTCGCTAACTTTGCAATCCCAATTCGCGCTGAATTGTCAACCATGTAATTCATTTCATACCGAGTGTGCAAAAAGTCCGTAAAAACTTTTAAAAATTTATAAAACCTAGAAAATTAAACAAAATAAAAAATAGTTTGCTCGTGTATCATCGATAATTCACGGATTTTTTTTATAAGTTAATAAACAATTAATTCAAAATCCGCCGATAGGTGTTGCTGGTACAAACGACTTAGTTGGAAATACGCAAATGAGACAGGCGATTATAAATATTGATACTCTTTAACGGTTTTATGCCAATTAATTGAATAAAGCTACTGAGTAGGAAAGACAAAGCTTTGTTGGTGAAGTCGTTTTACATGAATGAGGAATCAGCTCGCGGCGTGTCAGCCACATAAACCTTGTTCAGCGATTTGAGAAAAGTGGATCACTTGAGGATAGTGTAAGATTCGGACGACCAAGCCTAAAGTAGAAACGTTCGGTGCGTGTTGCAGCCCAATTGGAAAAATTAGCGTCGGAAACCGCTGGAGGGACTAGCAGTGCTTAGAAAGATGACAAACGCTTGCACTTAACCCCATTCTTGATACGCAACATTCTTCATGGAGTTCTTTTAATCAGTATTCATAGAAATAACAGTCCTACCATGAACTTTTACCATCGGACACAGTGGAGAGAGAAGAATTTACAAGGTTGTCTCTCTACAAAATTGAAGGTGATTCTTCTTAGATTTTTAACATCTTGTGGACAGATGAAGCTCATTTTTTGCTCCATGACGACGCGACCCATAGCTGTCGCATCTGCGCGAAGTCAAATCCATATGTGTACGCAGAGAAACTACTGCATTCCCCAAAATCACAGTGTTGTATGGGTTCACAGAGTTTCTTCATCATATGACACTTTTTTTTAAACACAACTTCCAGTAATTAAGTGGAAAATGGTCACAGTTAATGATCAATGTTAGTTAATGCTACTGCTCGAAATAGTCGTTCTATGTTTCTGTGAAAAGATGCGCTTTATGCTGTTACGTTTATGCAAAATGGAGCTACAAGTAACACTGCTAATCCAGTCAAGGATTTACTGATACAGACGTTCGAACAAGAAAGAATCATTAGCAAACGTTGCAAGTTTTCATGGCCTCTTCAGGTTCCAGATCTCACACCAGCAGACTTTTTGGCTGTTGGGATATTTTAACTCCTATGTGTATCGATCATGTCCATCCAATCTGTCGAATTGAAAAACGCTATCCGCCTAGAGTTGCCATGTACACAGCCAAACATTCTGCACTCCGCCGTTGCTGGATTTGTGACACGCATGCAATGTGTTATCCCCTGTAGTGGTGGACATGGGGAACATATATTGCAAGAGTAAATGATTAGGTAACATTTTCGTTATTTGCGTGTCTTTTCTTTTATTTATGTCCCGAACGCCACCTGTCAGATTTTTTTTGATTTTTTTTCTTCTTATCTTAAAAAAAATCCCGTAACATGTGATGCTAAATCTGCTAAACATTTTTTAGTTTAAATAATTTCACAGGTTTTATATATTTTAAAAGTTTTTACGAACTTTATGCGCAACCGGTATAATTTCGGCAATACGGTTGTGATAATACGAAAGTATCTAATATACCATTTCCAATGAACTTAAAAATACTTTTTTACATTTACATACTTCTTTTAGAGCATTAAGATATATTCCCCACCTTTCTAGATTATTGCATAAATAAACAAATGGAATAATTTGGTTTTAGATTTTCAAATGCTAAGTTTAGTTTCTTGGATGCTTCTATTTTTTTTAAAATATTTATTGTACAAACAATTTTTTTCCATGAATCTCATTTTTATGAGATTGGGAAGTATAATAATTATGCTAATCAGGTAGCAATGAAAAAGGGCTATTGAGTTCTTAAAGATCTGAATATAATATGATTCCTTTTATGAAAAGCAATCGATTTATTCTTTTGTCAGCGTTCTAGAGAAAATGATGAATAATACAATTACCTTTTGAATATAAAAGAAATTTTTCTGTCAATTGAATTCATATGTGGAGTAAAAAAAATAGTTGATATCACGCTTTTGAGCAAAGCTTTCAAAAAATGAAATCACATGTAAGTTCCAAATAGAATAATAGAATTCTAAACATGACTGTCCTTTGGGATTCAATATATAGTAAAATAAAACAACAATAATATTTCAAGTATCCTACTCTTCCGACATTTCTGTGATTTATGCTTTGTCTGAATAATTTCTGTTCGGAATATTTTTAAAATTGTGAAGTGAAAGATCATAATTTAAAAATCACTTCGCTCCTTGAAAACAGCCTATCACATCAATATATATATATAAAAATCCGTGGGATAAATGGGGAATGTAATTTATTACGTTACCTACTTTCCATTCTTAAAAGAAAAAAAAATAGCAGAATATTTCTTTTGCTAAATTTATTAGCTCCAGTATTTTTTACATTTGTGAGAACTGATTATTCATTTTATCATACTATATGTATTGACTGTTTGGCTAGTGTGTGAAAGAGTGAGTTCATATTAACATTACACTGTAAAGCTACTCAAGAGCTATTGGTGATGGACCACGTAATCTTGAACCATGGTTAAGTGACAAGGCCGACACTTGGACATGTCTTTTCTTCGTGAGATAATTGGTTGGACATTGAAGACTTTTATAGTGATGCGGTATTCTTCCATTCTGATAACATGACCAGCTCATTTAATTCTTTGTATTTTGATGAAGTTAGCGATGTCAGATTCTTTATATGTGATTAATATAACTCAAAACTTGATCTTCTCTATAACGTTCCATTTTTCTTAATATTCTTCTAAAAATAAATCTTAAAATTTATTTTCAGATCTACAGTTCTATTGTATATTAATTTTGTATCTTTAAAATGTATTACTTTACAAAAACATAAGCAGCTTAAAATATAGTTATTTCCTCAACAAAAACAAAATAAATAAATAAAATTGTGCATATATTATGTATTTTAATCATGTTTACTAACACAAGAAAGATACAACGTAAATTATATAAGTATTTCTTTTCATTATAATTTAATAAAGAGAAATAAAATTTTAATCGCTAACCAAGTGCTTGCACCGCTATAATTTCTTATCGTAAAATTAGGGATCTAATGTGTGACTTTGAATTAGACACGATTCTAAGCATTCGGTTGTCAAACATTTATTTATTTATTAAATTATGAATTTGAATTATTTTCAAATGACGAATTGTTTTTTACTTAGATATGTAGATCCAAAAGTAGAAAGCCGAGCAAATGCAATTTTCTCTTTTCAACCAATTAAATCTAGGGATTTAATTGGTTGAAAAGACATGACATTCAATAATTTACAAAAACGCTGTAAATTTATTTTTAGAGTCTTGTTTTCATTCATCTTTTTTTAGAATTATCTCTCAGAGTTTTTCGTGATTCCGTAAATGCTAATAATTCTGAAGATGTTTGTCAAATAAAGTACAGTACAACATAGAACTGAACTGCACTGCTACTGAAAATTGTACCACGTGCCATGGGCTGCCAACCCCTGGGCTAGACTTTAGAGAAAGAGGGGTTTTTTATTGTAAATATCGATAGTTGCCTTGTGTTGCAAACAGTTATTTGACAAAATGAAGAAAAATGTGGAAGTATTGGAAAGCTTAAATTTAAAGAAACATGGTACAATTTATAGTAAAATATTTGATTTAATGCTTTATACTTGTAACTTGTTTGAAATATTAGAAATCTTAAATTTAACACTTTAGCTGGCATTTTCTAATAAGTCTAACAATTTTTTTCTCCAAGCGGTTGATGGATATTTAGTCTATCCACATGCGTTAATTGAAGCTTAAACGCATAGAAATCAATACAGATGGCCAAACGGTACCTTTTTTTGCATTTCGTGTCTTCTGATGGGCAGTTAAAACAGTTTTTCTCGGTGTAAGTCTACAAATAGTATTTTGTTCACTATAAATAAAATTTGTGATCTTTGGAAAAAAAATCGACGTCTTAAATATATTTTACTCTCATCTGAATAAATTAAGCAAATGTGCAATTAAAAAAAGGTTTTTACTCAGGTTTTTAGAAAGATTCTATATGCGGATAGATGTTCTATATCCACTGCCCACATAGGACGGAAAAATGACCTTGAAATATTCGCTCTTCCTCTACTCCAGAAAGAGCTCTTAGAAACACATGATAGTGTTGGGGTTGTGAAATATAAACAAACTCTGTTTACAATACTTGGTACGAGAACCTCGGGTTCGAAAATCTTTCATTATACCTTTTCTGGTTGGAGAAAAACTTTGCATATTATTGAGGCGCATAAAATAACTTTAAAATTTTTTACTTATAGATGTGTATATATTTTCAATTAGCATTCCCGTTTTATAAGAGTATTGTACATTGAATTTTTATTGTTATCAACATTACGAAGAATTTGAGTATATTTCTGAAACAAAGCCTAGAAAAAATTTATCTGTTCCAGAGACTCTTGCTATATTTGAAGAAGTGCCATCAGATCTTGCCAGCAGCCTCTAATAATCGTGATACTGATGATGAAGGTTATGGGAATCAAGCACTTGCCTAGCTAAAGGGACTACTGGTCAACTATTTCTGTCCTGAGTGAGTGAGTTAATATTAACGTCGCACTGTTCAGCTACACGAGGGCTTTTGGTGACGGACCACGTAATTTTGAACCATGGTCAAGTGACGTGGACGACACCTGAGCTGGCACCCCCCTCTCCTAACTACCACACCACACCAACGGGAGGACGTTTCAGCTCTCGACAGATTTAACGTGCATCGCTGCCCTACACGGCGGGTCTTTAGTGGTACTGGGATCGAACTCATGACATGCCTGCCATGGTTGGATACCTTAACCACTGGGCTACCGCAGCCCATTTCTGTCCTGAAAATTAAGTTAAATGTCTAAAGGGCGCAGTGGCTATAATGTCTAGCGACCACCCAGAAAAATAAAATAACTGATCAGGTATTTTTTGTGACTAAATAATGCCTACAGAGGATGAGAATATTACATTTATTAAGTAATTTATCGCAGAAAAGTGTATTTTAGCTTTGTGCCCGTTAAAGGGGTAAGGGGTCTTGGTATTATTTGTACTAAAATCTTTGATTTAACGGTTTTATAATTTTTTTCTTGTAACCTATATATGTGTATACAGTTTTTGTGCTCAAAATAGAATGAAAAGATAACTATTTATTTTTTAAAGGAAAATTAAAATATTTTTGAAGGAAATATTAAAATGGTACTCATTCTACAATAATTTAGGTATACACATGGAATTTGATTTACATTTTCGTGAAACTACATATAACAATTGTTGATACATGTTTTCTGCTAACTTGATTGATATTTCCAAAATACGTTCTTTTATAAATGCATATGTAAAATTCCCTTAAGAAATGTATCGGTTCTACACATTCAATTATTTTTTAGAAAAATAAATTTTTCTTTGATTCATAAATGCATACCAACTTTTATTGCATGTACTAATAGGAAGAACAAATATTAAAGCGTCTGCCACAAAAAAAATCTCAGCATTTTTAAAGAAGATAAACGTGTTATTTTTTCTTTCTAAGATTTATCAAAAATAATATATTAAAGAATAATTCAGAGAGCACATACAATAGACATATCGAACTAATATGGAAAAATGAAATTTATACCTTCTGTTTGAAATGTATAACAGCAGTTTTATATTTTTAATTCGAAATAAACAAAGATGTTCACTCACGGTTTTATATGTTCCATAAATCAAATATCAATGTTCTAACACGCCTTTATTAACTTTACCTACATGAAACGGAATCTTAGATTTCAATTTTTACCCACTTCCAAAGATTATATTAATTTAAAATTTTGCTCACTTGTGAAGAACTGGCGTCAGTACAATAATTTAATAATTTGTCCCATTGTCCTGATAAAGATCATCAAAATTAAAAATTTATTATTTTACTTTTAGCGACTAATTCCAGATCCCAGTTTCCAGATTTGGTGACTAAAGTATTAAGTTACAATCCTAAAGCAAAAAAAGGTGCATGGTTAATACAAAAAATCTTAATGAACAATAGTATTGACTGTACACCTTCTTCCGCGTTAAATTATTCAAACTTAGCTCTTCCAGATTTCCTTCAGCTTCTTGAACCTACATTTTGCAAACCAGGACGTATAGACGCACTGATAGGATGCCAATGGGTATTCCAGATTCTAAAGAAGTGATGCATTAGAGATTGGTTTATCAATAAATAAATGGTAGTCAAAATAACTAAAAAACACGCTTTAATAGCAGACCGAATTAAAAAATGAAAAATAAAAACAGTTTAAGAAAAATTAAAAAACACGTTTTTATAGTGTGTGTGTGTGAATCGAACTAAAACGTAAAAAATTATTCTTAATATAGAATAAAATGGTTAACGAGAAAACACTAATGTCATTGTGGTAAAATTGTGTAGTGCGTTTTTTCCTACTGTTTTACACTAACTCTGCATTTCGCAATAGAAATAGTAAGAAATTATAGCATTTGGTATAGAGCATCCCACACTTTTACCACAATGGAATTAATTTTCTCGTTAACCCAGTATTTCTCATACTGTGGGGCGCACCCCCTTAGGGGGCGTGATAACCCTACGAGGGGGGTGCGAGCATATTGAAAAGTCGAAAACAAATGATTGTTTTAAGAAAAATTGCTAATTTACCGTAAGTAAACAAACACAAATATATATTCTGACACAATAAAGACTTAAAATACACATTTACATTGATATAATACATTTATAAATATACCAGTACTTCTAAATGCATTCTATAATTGATTTAACAGTACTGAGTTAAAAACAAGTTTATTAATTACCAATGACCCCATGGGCTTGTCATATATAAAATTATATGCAAATGTCAATACTTATTTTGATATTTTGTACGGTTTGCAATTAATCTCTTAACTGCTGATTAATAATTATGAAATTCGATTCCCAAATCCACCGTTTAACACGTAATAAAGAGTATGTTGTGTATTGAGGGAGGGGGTAGGGGGGAAGGAATAAATATTCAAATCCTCCGAAATAAATAAATCCTTCGCAAATGCTGCCAAGGTCCTTTTATTGCATTCCAAAGCTTTCTGAATATATTTATGGATAGCAGTCCCCAAAAAAGATCGTACTTCGGAAAGACGTATATATACGTTTGGGCCAATAAACGCACTGGCTTAATTATGCGTTTATATACGCCATCTACACTAAAGAGATTGACGCTAAACCTACACAATACGACTTTATTGCATTGTATCATTGAATTTAATACATTGTTATTGTATGGGCGGCGCGAATAAAATTAGGATTGAATATTGGGTCGTAGACATAGAAAATTTGAGAAACTCTGCGTTAACCATTTTATTCTTATATTAAGTATTATTTTTTACTTTTTAGTTCGATTAACTATAAAAGCGTGTTTTTTAGTTTTTGTAAACTATAATTTTTTCAATGTTTTATAGTACGACTTCAATGTGGGCCAAATTATTCTCGGGGAAAATACGGAGTCTATACGAAAAGCGTACTCTCAGCTTCTGATATGGGCAGTCAGATTTTGCTTTTGACTATACGTCACCTATTGTCATAAATATTTAAAGACACTTATAAATTGTAGATCATGAAGGTGTACTTCGTTTATAGCAGTTCTTCTCAAACTTTTAATATTGGCGCCCCCCTTATACATTAATAATGTACTGAATGCAATAATAATGCACTTTGACGCTAAAGCTACAATAGGCGATCTTAATTATAAACCATACAAATTAGTAACATAAGTATTAAATTTTGAAGACGATTTTAAGCAAAATAAATAAATAAAATAATAGGATAATTATTTTATTTTTCCCTTCTCTAATTTTTAAATTGAACATATTGCAAAATGCGGTAGCTGCTTAAAAGACAAAATATAGATATCTGCTAAATATAGAAAAATAACTCAGAGGGTCATTTTCTAATCATAAGCATTCCTTATATAAACTTTGCTTCCCAAGACAAGCTCATGGACGTCATTAATACTTATTAAACTTGTTCTTAACTTAGTGTTAATTAATTAGTTATAAAATATTCTGTGCAGCACTGATAAATTAAAAGTATACCGGCTGAAGTGCCCGCTCTTTGCACGAGTTCATTTATAAGAAAATAAAACATTATTGATATAATAGCTGAATTGTAAGGGAAGCACACACACAAAGCCAAGTGCTTGACAATGTTTACAAAAACGTAAAATGATTTTTTTTAAAATGGTTGCTCAAATTATAATTAGTTTTAAGCGAATTGTAATTTTAAACCTCACAGACATAACATTTATAATTGTTGTTAAACAGTAGCGCACACAGGAATTTTTCAAGGGGGGGTCCGGGGTCGAAAGTTCACCAATCGTATATCAGGTTCCTTTTGATTTTGTCGATTTTCGGGAACAAAACACAGTAAAAAACTAATTCTTGAATAAATAATTAGCATTAATTAATAAAATTAATCATTAATAACAAATACTTAATTAAATTTTGCGCACTATAAACTTAGAATTATAATCAATTGGGAAAAAATCAAGGGCTTGAGGGGGTCCGAACCCCCCTTGTGTGTGCCACTGATGTTAAATATTGATCAATAATATAAAATATCGATGAAGAATAATTGAATTATTTTTAATATTTAAAGCGAAAATACTTCAACATATTTTCATCCGGGAGCAGGCGCGCACTCGATACGGTCGGGGTTATTGAGTTACCCCAATCCTTTTTTTATAATTATTTTATTGTACACGATACAAATCATGATTACAGTGAATAATTTAATTAAGAGAAAGTTAACTTACCTATTTTCAAGGACTTTTCAATTTTTCTTTGGTAATAAATAAACAGTTTTACCAGAATTAACGATTTCGTAATCTGTGTGTCCCGCGCGACCACTTCCGGGTAAAAAGTATATTCATTATGATAATATGTATGTTACTGCTAAAAAAATGTGTGAAACGTTTTTCGTTATGCTTTATATGCTGAGAATATTTATAAAAATATGTCTTGGCCAAAAGTAATCCTTCATGTGCTTGTGTGTGATCTCCGTGGTTTTCCAAATATCATAAAACTCTTTACAATGGAAAAAAGCGCAACAGAGAACACATAAGAGATGGGTCATAACTAACTGTACCAATAACTTAGAAGGTCAAACAGATTACAGCTATAATGTGCAGTATTTCAAAAATAATGACATTGATGAATTTTTTATGTTCCTAAATTTTTTCGATTCAGGGTCTGGGATCTGTTTTTTCTCTGAAAGAGTAGTATGTTAGGTTACAAAAAAAAAGCGTAATAAAAAAAAATCTCTCATCATGGAATTATAGCAAATCAAATAAAAGTTTTTTATTTGGTTATAGGATCAAAGATAGCTAATTAGGTATTGAAGAAGTTTTTATTTTTGCTGACTTAATATCGCGTGCGCGCCTATAAATTATATCATAGTAAAAGTGCATTTTTTATTATGTCTGAAAGTATTTTGTTTTAATTCATTCCAGTAAACTAATTATTTTTTAAATCTTTTATTTTCGATATGCTCGTGCCCCCCTCGTAAGGTCATCGCGCCCCCCAGGGGGGCGCGCCCCACAGTTTGAGAAACACTGGTTTATAGGTAATCCACAAATCACGCTGTACATGTACTGCAGATATAAGTTCGGTAAACCATGCTACAACTTGTATCTGTTCTTGCGGTGAAGCCATTTTGTGAAACGAGAAGGTTCCAAAACTTAAAAGTTACACCAACTAATTTGAATTTCACTAAGTAGAAACTTTAATGCTTCATTTATGGTACTTAGGAAAATTTCGCCAACGGCCAAACCATGCTAAAAACACCGGTTCTTGTCCCATCACTGAAGTTAAGCATCATTTAACCACCTGGGAACACCGCCTATCGTTGGCATTCTTTTTATACAATACATCGGAAGTGTTAAGGCCCAGTAGCCGAGTGGTAGCGTATCTTGCTTAAAAACACCATAAGTTCGAGGTTCTATTTTTGGGCTTCGCAAGGTCGACTCAGCCTTTTATCTCTCCTGCAGTTAGTCGATAAATGAGTATCAAGCTTTCTAAGTGACTTAAATTCCTGGGAGTCTCACTTCAGACCGATCGGGACATCTGCTCACACACCTCAGCGCCCAATGTTTGCGTATACTTGGATGAGCACAGTAGGACCTCTCATTCATGAGCTGTTGCACCACTGAGTTTGAGTTTGAGAAAAATGTAATCGAAATATTTGTTTGTGTATTCATTATAGATAATGTTGCCATATTGTTTCAACATCCTACATACCTCTTTCAAAAACTATACATTGCATTTATTTTTTATAAACAATATTATGTGAATTTTGATTTCCTGAGCTATAGAAATATGTTACATTCACCGTAATAATTAAAATCACTGAAAAAATATCGTTAAATTATGTTAGGTTTATCTTTAACTATATCGTTTCCAATGATATTTCCCTAATATAACTTTCATTATAATTAAAGTACATATGCACAATTAAATTATCTTACAAGTGCAACATTTTTTTGGGATCCATATTCACCTACGTTTGAATACTTTTGCTTGATGGAGTACATTAGCATGACAATATACTTATTTCTATTTTACTAGAATACATGGTATCTAGGTTTTAATCAGTTATAGCCCAGAGAGACCTAAGAGCTTTCGTTGATTAACTGTTATCAATAAAAAAAAAATATGCTCTTTTAGCTCTCTAATTGAACTAGAATGATTGTCTAGCAGATATATATTAGGGATAACTAAATGAAATTAAATGAGTTACTATGAATGAATCACGTAAATAACTCAATTAGCTGCATTACTTTACACTTTATCACATACATATTGTGTTTCGTAGATCACTAAAGCCTTGCTAATGTGCTAACTATATTATTTTTTAAAAGAAGTAAATAAATACAGATGGCAACATTTTTGTGACTTGTGATATAAAGTGGAGCTGCATTTTATTGGGAATTTCCTTAGATATATTTAATATTTTAAGAAAAATTCTTAAACTTAAAATAACTTCAATTATTTTAAAATCCTTGGATTAAATGTATTTATTAAATTATAAGAGTTATTTAATTTTAAACAAAATTAACTTTATTGTTACGTAGATTGCTCTTTGTGCATTTTACAAAATCAGTCACAAAGAGCATAATAGTTCCTTAACCTCTCGTTGCGCAACCCGCTGTTTCCGCGATTATGCATTTTTTCCGAATATTTATTTGTGCAACCCGGGCTATTTCTGCTTATGTTTTCATTTATGTTTCTATATTCAGGCTTTTTATGTAATAATTATGTTTTTTTTTTTCAAAATGAAAACTATTTTACTAATTTTTTTTTGCATATTTTAACTTTAAAATATAGATTTGAAATACGTAATAACAAAATACACAATTTTTTAACGTACTTTGATAAAATAACTACGCTGCGAGAGAGAGTTAAGGATGATGCAATTTATTGTAGATAAACAATCTGTGAAAAACAGGATATAGTAGCAAAATTCGAAAAATAAATCTCACCTTCTACAGCTTCATACTTTCTATAGCACTTAGACACAAGTTTTACAATTTAAAAAAAACAAGTACGTATTGTATTCGCTAGCAATCGCTAAAGTGTAGTAATTCTACAACATCCAAAGTGATACTTATTTAGCTTCAAAAAGCGAATACTATTAATTGTCTGAGTGTTTGTTTCCAGTTCGTTCTCGATAAATCATCATAGATCGTGCTCTAATAATTTTCTATAGTAATTTCCCGAAGTACCCATATGCTAACCAAATCACTAGAAATCATTCCAACTTGGCTGTACCACTAATGTTTCATCAAGTTCCAATTGAAGCGACATTTAATGTAAGAGACGGCGTTGCTCGTGCACACGTCAATTTTGTCGTGTAATAAATACGACAGAAAGTAATAAAATGTCTTAAACATTCAGTTATAAATTATTTACACCATGTCCAGAAATCATTACGCAAAATTCATTACCATATATCACATTTAGGAAGCTTTTCACGTTACAAGTGAATTAAAAAATTGTATAGTATTATTTTATATGTTTGTGTTACATCTCATTCATTTAATTTTATATAACATAAGTCAGTGTTTCTCAAACTGTGGCGTGCACACCCTAGGGGGCGGGAATATATTGAAAAGCCGAAAATAAAAGATTATTTAAGAAAATTATTAATTTATGGAACGAAAACAAGCAAAACACATTCTGACCATAATAAGAAATAAAATATACATTTACACTGATATAATACACTTATAAACGTTTCAGTACTGTACAATATATTTTATAATTAATTTAACAATCCTAAGTTACAAACAAGTATAATATATATATATATATATATATATATATATATATATATATATATATATATATATATATATATATATATATATACATATATATATATAGTTACCGATAATCCCATAAGATTGTCATAAAAAACCAAATCCAAAAATTAATATTTATCTTGGTAATTTGTACGTTTTATAATTAATCCCTTGCTGATTAAAAGCTACGTGATTCACTCCTCATGGTCACCGTTTTTTACGTAGTGATACGAGGGGGGGGGAGAATAAAAATAAGGAAATCCTCTGAAATAAGTAAATCGTTTGCAAAAACTATCAAGGTCATTTTATTGCATTTCAAACCCTTCGGAATAATTTTATGGATATCAGTGAGCAGAAAGGGTTGTACTTCGGTAATACGTATATGCATCACAGGCATTTAACGCACCAGTTGAGTGAGGCGTGTATAAACGCCGGTGGTATTTTAGAGTTTAAAGTCGCATTGTAGCTGTAGCGTCAAAGTATAGTATTATTAAATTGAATGCATTGTTATTTGTTTACAAGGGGGCGTTATGAAAATTATGTTTGAATATTGGGTCGCAAATACAGAAAGTTTGAGAACTGACCTAAGTTTAAAAACCATTTAATTAGTTACGCCTTGAGATATGGTGATAAACATAATAATATATTCTCAATTTATACATCAAATGGGAATGTGTTCATTTTATTCAGAATTCTGTAAAAATTACCAAAAAGTTGAAAAAAATTCACAAACTTAAAATTCAAGCAATATGTTCTGAAGAAGATACACATGAAAACAACAGGTCGAATACGAGTATTTGAATTTGAACTGTTTTAAAGTATTGTTGCCTCACAATTTAAAGAAAGTTTTACTTAAATCAGGGGTTGGGCATCATGCAGCCCGCAAAAAGGGGTCAGAAAATCCGCTCTGCATCGAGATGTATTCCCCGTGCGAAATCAATAATTCGTCTTATATTTCTTCCTACTAGGAAAACAAAATATGTTTATTAGAAAGTAAAAGAAATCAATGCAATTGAAAGGGTTTTTACTAAGATGCCATCTTCAGAATTAAAAGGATGATGTAAAAGAATATTTCTAGATTGTATAAATATTGAGATTAAATTTAATTTGCTTAGTTATCTCATTGCTTCATATATTTATAAAGCATCTGAAGCAGCGTTTCTCAAACTGTGGGGCGCGCCCCCCTTGAAGGGTGCGATAACTCTACAAGGGGGGCGCGAACATATTGAAAAGTCGAGAACAAAAGGTTATTTAAAAAATTATTAGCTTACTGAAAGTAAACAAACAAGATACTTTCTGATGTAACAAAATATAGAATACACATTTACACTATAAATGTACCAGTACTGTACAATGTATATTTTATTATTAATTTAACAATACTAAGTGGAGAAAAAGTTTCATAATTATCAGTGATCCCATGGGCTTGTATTAACACTTATCTTGATAGTTTGTATGGTTTGTAATTAATTCCTTAATTGCCGATTAAAAGTTACGCGATTCGCTCTCCAATACTACAGTTTACCACGTAGACGTATTTTGATGTTTTTATTTAGGAGGAGAAAAGAAATAAATAAGCAAATCCTCTAAAATAAATAAATTCTTCGCAAACATTACCAGAGTACTTTTATAGCATTCCAAAGACATTGGAATAATTTTAAGGATAGCAATGCACAGAAAATATCGTACTTTGAAAAGACGTATATATACGTCCAGAAACCTAATGTTTTGGCTGAGCGAGATGATTTAATACGTCGGTGGCACATAAGAGGTTAAAGTCGAATTTAGCTTTAAAGTATAACAATATTGAATTCAATACATTGTTATTGTATGGGAGGGGGGCGATGAAAAAGATGATTGAGTTTTGGGCCACGTATGTTGAAAGTTTGAGAAGCACTGACCTGAGAGCTACAGTTTGAATTTATTGACTTAAAATCAGATCGCAGTATGAAGAAAATATTTAAGGTTATGACCTTGCCTTTCACAAATTTTGTTCAACTGAAAAATTTCCACATGTGAAGAAACTTGCAATGAAATCGTTCTTTATACTTAAGTCAACATATATTTGTAAGCAAATATTTTCTTGCATAAAGATCAACGCAAGAGTAAACATAGATGCAAGTTGGCTGACATTTTTTATAGGATGTGATGAGAATTTCAAAAAGCAATCTCATTCCTAATTTTCAGAAAAAAATTGTAGGAAAATGCGATATGGTACATTTGTCTAATTAAACTGATTTTAAAATGAAATATGCATGCAGTTTTAGGAATCATGCGGAAAATAAATTGAATAAAACTGCTACTGTTTTACTTAAATATATATTTCCCCTTAAAGTGAATGTAATCAGTTTAACCTGGAGTGGCCCTTTTGTATCCTCCACTCTCATAATGTCGTCCGCTAGCTGGAAAAAGTGTTTAATTGAAATTAAGACTAGCATTTTTAGTATTATATATCATTAACAGTAGCTGGTATGAGTATCTTCTCCATTCTTCTTTGGTCGCTTCAATAGTATTATTTCATTTGGATTTCCTTAGCTGGACAAAACAAAGACGATAATGCTGTACAAGTTCTCTGGTAAATCATGTACATTATGGTCTAAGAGCTTTGTTAAAGTCAAAATTGATTAAAAGACAGACCAAAATTACGTGATATAAACAATCATCAAACCCTTACTTACGAATGCCTCTGGAACTTGGACTTTTGATTAAATCATAGGCTGAACAGTTAGCCCCATCTTGGAGTAAAAGTTATTAGATACATCTCTAGGGTGTTGTGAATGAGATTGAAGTTTGGACTCAACGACAAAATTCTGAATTATATATGCTATTTAAGAAGCTTTTAAATCCATTAAGATCAGTCGTTTGAGGTTTGCAGGTCACATCTGCCGGATGGACCTCTCATCTTTGAAGTTCAGAATTTTCAATTACAAACCTATTGGGAGGGGTATGTCCAAATTGAGTGAGGGAATGAGTGAATATTAATGTCGAACTCTGCAGTTACTTTAATGATATTGACGACGGACTTCGTAAATTTGAACCACAATCAAGTGACGAGGATGAAACGTAAACTGGCGACACTCTCTCCTAATTTCCACACCAGACAAACGGGAGGATGTTTGAGTCATGTCATATTTAACAGGATCAGTGGAACAGGATTCGAAGTCAATACACACCGGCAACAGTACTGACAACTCAGCTACCAGAGCCAACCTAAATTGAGATAGGCTGATGTGTGGAGGACGATTTTAAAGTTTTAAGAGTGATTGTTGTTTTAAGAAAACTGTTGCTAAGTGGAGATTGGAATGAGAGAAGGGTTTGTAGAATGTCTTAACCCACCAACTGTTGTGCATCAGAAGAAAAACAAATCATTTAAATCTTAACTGCACTTTTAATAATTTAAAATTAAATAATGATTTGAATAAATATAATGTCAATTTTATGTTTCTCAGCAAATTTTATGTTTACTTATTTAATTATTTTTGTATTTTTAATACAGACTAGAAAAGTTTCTAAATTTTCTTTTTTTTTTATCTCCTTCATTCAAAAAACAATTTGTACAGTTCTTCTTTACATCTTAAGAAAATTAGTGCACTTGCATTAAAATCGAAATTACCTCTTACTCGTTAGCATCAAAATACTAAAAAAAATCGAGCATGTTTATTTAAGAAATGTAAAGAATCGAAGCGAAATTATACGAATGCTTATCATCATTTAAAGTTTGCAGTATCTGAGTACTAAAGACGTCTGGTGAAGAAATTGAGAAGAGAAAAAAGAATTTATATACAACGGATGATATTTTGCTCTGGTCTTATTTTTATTCTTTAACCAGCTTAGAAACTACATCATCATCATATGAACGGTATTTTTTCTAAATAATAGTTTGTCAGAGACTGAAATAGGATACCGATATTCAAAAACTTTCTGCCAAAAATATATATATCTTTCTTTTGTGAGAAAATTTTTTATAAAGTATTCGTGTTTCACAGATTCATGGGTCTTTCTTATCTGTCTCAAAATATGAAGAAGAAAATATGAATCGAAGGAATAAAACTACATATTTTTTTATATATAAAAAATTTCAAAATTATTATGCCATAAAATTAAATTTCAAATTCATTGTATAAGGCTCTAATTTAGAGGAAAAGAATGGCTTTCCCTTTCCTTTTATATGACATTTTCATTAAATAAGTTTTGAGGTTAAATAACAAAATATCTTAATAATCAGCATTTTGAAATGATATTTATTGATACTTCATTAACGCTGCACTGTGAAGCTGTTTTAGGCTAATTCAAGATTATACCTATGCTATTTTGATTAAACAGGATAATTGTATGCTAAATTAAAAAAAAATTGTATACATATACTTTTCAAATCTTAATCATTTATACAAATTATATAAACTCGTTTTAAAGTTCACTAGACCTTCAGGTCTTTGTCATGAGATTTCAGTTTTCTCCTTGGATCTGTGCACTTTGGATAACAAATAACTTGATATAAATTTTTAATTTACTATGAAAGTATTTAAGAGGGATATGAGTCTAAAGTACTTACTGATTTGAGATTGGAAGTTGAGATATTTCCACAAAATGAATTTTACCTGTTTCCCCAGATTCTGTCATGTTAAACACTTACGTTGCTGAAGTTTATGTTTAATTGAAGTTAGATCATGTGATGATGAAATTGAGTCTATCGCTGTTGAGATTCAACAACTTTCATGCAGAGTCTGCTTTTAAGAGAACGTTGTTCTTTATATTACAAAAGCAGCTCTTCAGATCCTTGCACAAACTTCCCACTGCAAATCGCAAGAAATGTTAGGGTTGCCGTCTACACTTGAAAGATTTTATCATGAAGTTTCCTTCCAGGGTACCGGCTCTCTGAAGAAGTGTGGTAGCATTAACATGAACCTAGTTGCTAAAACAGAAGTAGTGAAGGCATCTAATGACAAGATTATACGATCCTTAACGTAAAAATCAATTGTGTTCATAGTGTCTCAAAAATCGCTGGTCTCACATTTTTACACTATTAATAAATCGCGACTATTTGAGTTCTCTTTTATTCCGTATTGGCATCACAAACTCCTTGTATTTTACTCTATTTGTGAAAATCTTCAAAAAGTATTACACCTGAACATTTAGACACGTGATCTTCGTAGTAAGTGGTTTAAATTGTATTATTGAAAAATAGTAGATTTCATGTACTGATATCGTAAAGGCTGATTTGCAGTTGCAATTACATGATAAATGACATTTTTTGAATAATAAAAGAGTTTTAGAATTCAGCCAGTAATTTTCCGGAATTCTTGGACAAAATAGAAAAAAAAATCGTGTTTCTTTCAATTACAACGCATAAGTATATGCTTTACAGTTTTCTCAGTGTTTTCTTAAAGATAAAAAAAAAAAATTGTGTGTGTGTGTTAAACTCATTGGTTGAATATGTATATAATTACCAAAGAAGTTAATTCCATTTATAAATATGTTTTGATTTATGACTTAAGGTAGTAGGACATTAAAATGCTTCAAATGTTGCATTTTTTATTTTACTTTTAAAAATAGTGGGTGTTTTGCTGCCTTTTTAAATGCATTACTAATGAGATTCGATAAAATAATGCAAGAAATATTAATTTTAAAATTGTAAGTAAATGTGATGTAACGGTGATCCAGATTCACTTTCTTCAACATATATTTTGCATTAATATTTATTATAAAACATTCATTTTTAATCTAAAATTCAAGAATGTATTTTTCCTATAATATGTGCTCGAATCTTTTGAAAAATCTACATTTTTTCGGCAAATATGAAGAAACATATTAATAAATAGTTAAAAGATTTTTAAATAAAATTGTATTTCTTAAAATGCTAATTGTGTCTAATGTAGCATCTATAAATACTCTAATTTTAGTTCTTAAATAATGAATTAAGTGGGTATAGTACAAAGTGAACCTTAAACAATATAATAAACTATATACACATCAAGTAAGAAAGACGTTTCATTTTACTCCTAACTGCTCATTCTTAACATTTTGGTATCCATGAATAATTCTTCATATTTCTGTTTTTTTAACAAATAAATATTCATATGTATGGGTCTAAATGTAGAGTTTCTTTTGTAATAAGTTTTCAATAAACCGGGATAGTTTCATTTCAACTACGCATCAAGTTAACTCATAGACATTTCCTTCGTATATTTCTAGAACAATACTTAAATATATGTATGAATTTTTAAATCCTGTAATTATCGTATTCAAAGAGAAGTAAAAATACTAAAAATTGCAGATATAAAACATTGGTATTTTAAATAGAAAATGTTATTAATCTTTGATAATGTGTGTCGATAAAGTAAAGAAAGAGTAATTAAACATACTGCCAAATAATTTAAAATTTACAAATTAACAAATGAAAAACGATGCAGAATAATTCCGGTATTTATCATATGGTTTTATAATGTATTGTAACGTCGTGAGTAGATGACAAACAAAAATTTGTCACCGCCTCGTTTTAAAATAAAGTAATTATTTATTTGTTTCTCAGGTTACTATAAATGAAGCAATAAAGTCCCAGTTATACGCCAAGCCGGTGCACTCTCTCTATATCACGGGAGATCAATCCTTTGTCCGAAAGGACAAATATCTCTAAACCGTGGATTCGAGTCCTTCAACGCCACCGTCGTTCATGGGTTCAGGGTCTCTCCTTCCGTTCGGCTCCAATCTCTCACCTCCACCATCCAATTCTGTTTTTTCGGGGCTCTCCCCAAGTTCTCTCCATCCAGGGCTCTCTCCTCCCGTCTCCTAAAAACATTTGAAACACCCGGGGCGGGCCCACTCACGCCCTTAGTCTCTTCTCATTGGCAGGACACAAAAGTCTCCTTTCGTCCCCGGGCCTCATTAGTGTCCTATTTGTTGCGCACACACAAATACACTCCCGGTCCGTCTGGAAACTAAGGGTGCCATGATTCTTGTCCAACATATGAACACACTTATCCATCACACCTCCTTTGTTCTATAAACCCATTCTCTCGACACCTGTCGTGTTGACCGAGTTCTTCTCATACAGGCTTCGCCTATTGTCAATGGGTGCTGGTTACCTTTTGGCCATTATGACTGCCAGTCTGGGTGTTGGCGCTTGCCCGAGGTCAAACAACAACCAATGACTCCATGGTCATGTGCACTTGTCACTTAACATCTGGTCTGAGTCATAAAACTTGGTGTGAATATAAGGGTTGGGGTTCGCACCAAATGAAGTCGTTACAGTATTACAAAATATCATTTTACAAATACTTGATGAAAATATCGTTATTTGCAATGTTCTCAAAATGCAAATAATCTTGTTGGTGATTTCAATAAAAGGAATGATTTGTTTAAATAATTTTTTAACTCTATAGATATAACAGAATTTGTGTATAAATTAAAAGTAAATTTAAATCACAAACTTTAAAAACATTTGAACTTTTTAAACAGTTTTTTTTATTTGATTACATTTATTATATGGACTGTTATGTATACAAACACTCTGAAAAATTTAAAAGCTCTTTTTGCAGTGTACTTCCTGCAAGATGTACCTAAAAGTAAAAACATAACTCGGAAATAAAAATAAAAATATTCTTTATTTCAATCCTCATACATCAGTATTTAGATTTTAAAATGGGATGTTTACCACTAACAGGTACATAAATATACAAATACTTTATTGAAAAAGTATTACTTCCATTGCTCTTAATTTAAGTAATTGAGGACCATTTAAATTTAAAGCAAATAAATTATAGTTTAAGAAAACACGCTTTTACAGTGTGTGTGTGAATCGAACTTAAGTGTAAAAAAATAATTCTTAGTATAAGGATAAAAAATGATTAATGAGAAAATTAATTTCATTGAGGTAAAACCGTGGGGTGTGCTTAGTTCTCCTTTTTTACATTAACTCAGCATTGCGGAATAGAACTGGTAAGAAATTATAACAATTAATATAGACCCCACATTTTTATCCCAATGACATTAATTTTCTCGTATCATTTTATTCTTATAATAAGATTTTTTTTTTTTACTTTTTAGTTTAATTTACTATAAAAGCATGTTTTTTTTTTTTTAAAGTATAATTTATTTTCATTTTTTACTTCCTTTTGCAATAAAGCCCTGTTTTTTTTAGTTTTTAAAACTATCATTTATTCTTAGTTGAATTTTCCCTTGAGTTTGATATTTTCAGCCGACATTATGTGGCTACTAGAATTAGTCTTGCTCTTAAATGCATATTAATTAATGAATCCGAAGGGTATTTATCATCTCCGTTTACGGGACCTCGGATGAGTCCCATATCTTTAATATTTCACAGATTCCGTTTCTATAGATACAGGTCTAAAAAATAAAAGTGTGCTAAGAACAAAATATAATAATAACTTATCGCATAAAGTTGACCGAAATGTATTCAACTCCTTCAAATGCACAGCATTTATAAATTGTGCTGGTCATGATAAGTGAGGTAGTATGTATTTATTAATGAAGCACTGTAATGCTATGTGAGGGCTATTGGCGACATACCCGTAATTTTGAACTATGACCAAGTGAGAGGAAGAAACCTGAGCTAGCTCTCCCTCTCTACAACAACGGGAAAGCGTTAGAGCCGAGACAAAGGTAATGTCCTTCGGTCCCCTCTTCACGACAGGATTTCAAGGCACTAAGCCTGAATTCATAGCACGCCGGTTACGAGTCCATCACCTTGACCACTAAGGCACCTGACCATGGTAAAAATCGAATAACTAAGAAAAAATCGCATTAACTATTAATTTCCACTGTTTACTGCCATGTTCTCTGAATAGTAAGATAATTAATCGTTAAAAATAACGTATGTAAACAAAACATTCACTCTACTTTCTGACAAAATACGATTTTTACTAGATTCTATTTTTTCTAGGTTCTAAAGGGTGTTTTTTAGAGGTATAGAACTTTAAATTGCAATAAAAGGACGATGGATTATTCGATTGACATGAATTTTTTTTATTCGAAAGATAATCTTGTGGCATTACATTTTAAACATGATTTCTGGCATATGACTGCCACGGCTGCCTCGGATGTAGTCCAATCTGGACGTCCAATTTTCGATGACTTTTTCCAACATTTGGGGCCGTATATCGGCAATAACACGATCAATGTTGTCTTCCAAATGGTCAAGCGTTTGTGGCTTATCCGCATAGACCAATGACTTTACATAGGCCCACAGAAAATAGTCTAGCGGTCTTAAATCACAAAATCTTGGAGGCCAATTCACAGGTCAAAAACGTGAAATTAGGTGGTCACCAAACGTGCCTTTCAATAAATCGATTGTGGCACGAGCTGTGTGACATGTTGCGCCGTCTTGTTGGAACCACAGCTCCTGGACATCATGATTGTTCAATTCAGGAATGAAAAAGTTAGTAATCATGGCTCTATACCGATCAACATTGACTGTAACGTTGTGGCTTTCATCGTTTTTGAAGAAGGATTCCATCAGCCCATAAAGCGCACCAAACAGTCAGTTTTTCTGGATGTAACGGTGTTTGAACATACACTTGTGGATTAGCTTCACTCCAAATGCGGCTGTTTTGTTTGTTGACGTAGTCATTCAACCAGAAATGCGCTTCATCGCTAAACAAAATTCGCTTATAAAAATCGGGAACAACGGCAATCTCGTTTTGGGCCAATTCGACGAATCTACGCCTTGCTTGATGATCATTTTGATGAATTACCAAACCAAACTGAGAATAAATCACTTGACAGCTGTTAAATCGGTCGCCATCTTGGAAAGTAATGCCAACTTAAACTTCTATACCTGGAAAAAAAACGCTTATTATATTCAAATAAACACATAATTTTTTTACAGAAAGGATTGTTTTTTACGTTTAATTTCAACAATTTTGAATTCGAGTTAACTTTAATACTTGCTTACAATATAGCAATTTTCCAAAAATGCATTGTTAATGCAGAATCTGTGCTTTTTAAATCTGTAGAAACATTTAAAATCCAATAAACAAACAAAAATCCAAACATGTTTGTTCAATATGTTAAGTTGTCCTATAAACAACAATTGCTATAAAAATATAATTCTTGAGGCTAATTTGTAGAAGCTAAGAGTCTCATATCCTCAGGTTGCTGTCTATTAGAGAAAAAGTTTTGTTATTTTATTCGAAAGAAATCGATGACTGTAATTCTCTCCAATTTCATCCTCTTATAAACAGGTCTACGGAACAGAGTGCCAAACGTGTAATTCTTTTTGTATGCTAAGTAAAAATAAATTCAAGAAAAATTTAAATATAAATATAAATTTTGTTACAGTATTATTAATTTTGCAAGTTTTTAGTTATTCTAACTTAAATAAAAATCTATTGAATTTGTATCAGGGGAAGTGTTTGAAATGAAATTTTTCGAATGCCGCTTAATGAAATTTAAAAAGAACAAAAAATAATAAATAAAAAAAGAGAAGACAAAAATAAAGAAAAATAATACAAAAAAGGAATAAAAATAAAAATAAAAGAATAAAAACATATCGTTGTTGCTGTTACTTATCTCACTTGATTGACAGTAACATCAGATTAATGCCCCTGAAATTCATCGTGGCAAGGGGCTACATGTACGTTGGTCATTAGTTGTAGCTTTGAGCACCATGCAGTGGCAGTAATATCTGGCTTGGTTCCACCGAAAGTTTTAAGGTATTCGACTACCCTAAAATCATGGTTTTTTCAAAAATTGACAAATATTTTTTATGATTTTATTTTATAGACCATCGTATTAGCTTAATAAAAATACCAAGTTTGTTAATGTCCATTCATTAGAACAAAAACTACAAGTGTTTTAATAAAAGAAGATGCCATAACTTTACACAAGATGTCAAATTTTAAAATGCATTTTACTCGAAATGGATTTTTTTCGAAAAACTCAAACGGGGACAGCGATTGCTCAAAAAGTTTTGAAAATAATTTGCTGAAATTTTTTGTGAATGTTTCGTATAACAGTAGAAGTGTTTTGACTTTCACATTTATTAATAACTGTTTTCTTTTTCAAAATTCGCAGTCTTTTTTTTGAATATAATCACTGTTTTTTTAAGCAATTTCATATAGTCACTACGATAGAGTGCTCTAGTTTTTGTAAAAATTAAACTATCTATTATCCTGAAGGTCATTTCAAACATGAATAACGAAGTAACACATTAAATCTGAAAAATTGAAAGTTTGTTCAAAACATTTTTGTACAGAGTGGGCCCCGTTTATGTAATTTTTTGTACATTTTCACCAGTTTTTTCCCATTTTAACAATAGTAAAATTTTTTACTAATTTCAATTTTACGATTTTTTCCTTAAAATATACTAAAAATAAACCTAAAAATCTCAAAAAATCCCCATATATCTATTTTTTCAAAAAAAAGTTGTCGCAAGTAGTCGGATACCTTAAGGAACAATCCCTGGAGGTGGTCAGTGGTCTCCAATCCTTTCACCACCCTTACGAGATGATTTGCAATCCATTAAATATTTAGAGTACTCCCATGACAAAAAGGCACAATACATTTAGAAGCAAACTTCTCCAGGATTAAAACGCAGGCCTTAAGGTACAGCAGTCAACGTGACTAAGCGCTATATAGGATATTAAAAATATGAATATATTTATCATATTTCTGCATAGTATTTTTACAGCAGATTTTTTAATTAAACATTTCCACCAAACCTTTGTATTAATTCTTGGGGAAATAACACTACAAGTACACGTACATTTTTCTACGAAGCTTCTAAATAATTTAAGCAAAATATTCATTTATAATATACTTAAATTATATTCCCAACCCCATTGAAATGAGTAAATAATATGTGAAAATGAATAAAGAAATATGGGTGAATTATACTATTGCTGAAGAAAAATACTCGCAATGTTTGTTTATAGTTGTGAAAACTATAGTTTATTTAATATATATTTTCATTGCATTTATAGAGCGAGACGAATTGCAGTATTCCTTTCCCGAGAGAAAAGTCTGTAAGACTGTCTCTTTCATTCTTAGTTTTTTTAGTTTATTTCCTGTAAATATTTTTAGTTTTCGTTCTCTGCTTATAGTTTTCCTTTTCATTTAGACCTTTCCAAATATTAGTTTCCGAGACATCTTAACTGTACTCGCCATTGGACTTTTCTCTTGGGGATGAAGTACGATATCTCGTCTCGTCTAAAACGATTATGAAAACCAAAATATTTTCGGTTATATACTCAAAATAGTTTTGTTGAAGAATCCATTCTTCCTACATTGGTACAGCTGTCTGGGGCAACGTTATTCAAAACGGATTTTTGATGGTAATACATTTTTTAATTTTCAAAGTTTTCGATATCTAGCGAGGAAGATTATTTTTTTTCCCATTTGGAAGACATTAACTCTTAAATAAAATTTTAAAAATGTTTATAAATTCTGTATGCAAGATTTAAAATTGTGAGGGGTCAGAGGTATTATATTCTAATAAAAGAGCTACTTTATGGAGTTGAACAGCATCTGCAAATAAGTCATTCCATTATATATTTCAGATTTAGAGCGGGATCTGCATTTTTGAGTGCATCTTGTAGCTAAGTTAACTCTATCTTGTAATGAATTTAGATATTCCTATTCATTATTTTCAATAGGTTTTTGCTCAGTATTATTAAAATAAAATGAAAAGGTTGGCTAGCCACAAAACATGTTCAACCCCACTTTTATATAAATTAATTTTTATATCTAAGCTGTCCTAAGTCAGCAATGTTTGTAATACTGCAGCATCCATCTTTTGCATTTCGATTGCCCATGTGTCCTTCATTGTGTGGTTTTCTTACTGTCTCTATGTATTTCTATTTTGATTGTTAGATGTTCATCTCTGGTTTGTAGAAAATTAGACTATATATATATACTGTTATGTACAGGGAAAACAAGCTCAAATCAAAAGTGTCAATAAAATTTATGTAAACTAATTACTGTGAATGGTAGTTTGCCATATTAAATGTAATTTATTTATGTAACTCATAGAGTTAAAATAACCCATAACGTCATAATAGCTGTCACACAACGGAATAGCTATTACACAATTGTAAGAATTATTGAATACTTATTTATTACAAGATTGTGTTCATCAAAGCAATGGTTGGAATATTTGCAACATACTTCCTAATTTCTAACAACTGATGAGTACGAGTACGACACTTAAAAAGTTATTCTATCTAAAAAATTCTACACAAGACTTCATTTTAATTTAATTTTAATTTAAGTTGTATTCTGGAACAACTCAAGAGAGCTATTTGCGATGACTTTTCTAATTTATATTTATTTGAAATCCGGTATCACTCGCGCGAAAAAAATGACTGAAAGTTTTCGCACAGAATATCTCATGCCCAAGGGTGTTTACATTCTGTTTTTATTATAAAATGTGCATGCAAAAGTTAAAAAGTAGGAAAAACAATATATTTATTACATTTTTCATAGGTAAATTTAGATTTTCTGTTCTTTTTATATTAGGGCATTCAGTACTTTGCATATACACTCCTTTAATTTCGTCGTGAGTTTCGTTCGCTGTATATTTAAATCTGTATCTTTTTTAAAACTAAGCATATAGGAGTAAAATTCTCTATTCTTTAAATTCAAAGATTTTGGAATTTATTTTTTTCTCTTATTGTTCCAGCAATAGTTTTTAAAAAAAATTTTAATTTTTTTTCTTTTTTTTCAGAAGTTCATCTGAAAATGGATAGGATGTGTAACAGTTGTCTTTCTTAATAGTTGTGTTCTTTCCAAATAGTTTTGTGTATCTACATATAAAACAAGTATTCATTTATTTTTAACAGGGTATCCCTCTTCTAAATCTGGATCGATTTCAATGGAGGAATCATAATTGTTGTTATACTCGTCGTCATTTGATTATTATTTGTCATCAACGCAAAGAGACTCTCTTCATCCAAAAATACAGTTGTACTATATCTATGAAATACTGTATCTATTAAATGGCTAAATATCTCATTTCTTCATCCTAACTATAATAATACGCCATTTAAAATATGTTCATGAATTCAGAACTATAAAGGTGATTCACGTGCCCGGTATGACACACCCGAATAGGCGGTATCCAAAAATATATATTTAGAATTTGCCTACAAGCTAAGACCCATGACAGAATAAGGCGTTGAAGTCCACTACACGAGTAACATGAAGTTACACGATTTTCCAAAAAAGGCTTAGGAGGAGCTTCGAAAAAGTTAGATGGTGGATATAACATACTCTGCGCAAGTAGTGTCATTCATGGCATTTCCACTTCAAATTTTCACAGATTTAACGCACATTTTCCCCTCTACAGTAGAGTCCCTAGTGGAGTTAGATTTCGAACTACGTTTTGACAAAGACAGCCTTAAAATCTTACCATGACTGCTCAGTTACTACGGTCGTAAGTACAGACATGAAGTCTTAGCTAATTTAGCAATCATCAGCTCTTCAATACGATAAGTCTTCAGACGAGACTTGGACCTAAGAACCTAGATCGAGACTCGAACCCATGGGTTGATAGAAAAAACGCCAATCATAATCTTGCGACTATAAACACTCGGCATACAGTTATGGTGTTAAGAGTTGTCACTTATGTTGATTATAATGTTTTTACTAAGGACAAGTTTTAGCATGGCTTGCTTAAGCTACAATTACTAGTTTCTTCACATTAAATATGTAACGAACCATACTCATTACATAATAATGATCATCATTAAATTTGACGACGAATCTCGTAATTTTGAACGCAGTTAAGACGACACTTTAGTTAGATAACCACTCTCTAAATTCCACACCAGTCCAACGTGAGACCATTGAGCCTCAATAGGTTAAATGTTCAAATCTTTCTGGACAGAAAGCCTTTAGTTACACCATGATTCTTAGTCTGGATGGCCACAAGTTCATGTCCATGCTCACATGGCTCCAGAAGCCAAAGCGAATCTTGAGCTTGGATATACGAGTAGATCAATGGTGTTAAACATGTAAAATTTCGTGTTCCTAGACCAATATGCTAAATAATCTTATGGACTCCTATAAATAAAATTCGAGGTCTCGACAATTTCATTTTGTTTGTAAGAAGTAAAGCCTTGGGTAATGTTGAATGGTATTAACATCAGGGAAATAATAATGCAGCTCATGACTTTGTGATCTTAACTCAGTGATTCTCAAAGTTGCAATACTCGCGACCCAATATTCAATTATTATTTTCATCGCCCCCTACAATAACAATGTACTGAATTCAATAATACTATATTTTGACGCTAAAACTACGATACGACTTTTTCTTCTTAAGCACCCCCTGTGTATATAAACGTCTCGCTAAGCCAAAGTCTTTATTTCTCCAGACGTATATATACGTCTTTATTGAAGTACGATTTTTTCAGTGCACAGCTATCCGTAAAATTATTCCAAGACTTTGGAATGCAATAAAATCATGTTGACAATGTTTGTGAAGGATTTACTTATTCCAGATTATTTTTGCTCCTTTATTCCTCCCCCTCCCCCAATACATCACATAGGCGTGTCTACGTGGAAAACGGTTGGCATAGGGAAGCGAATCACGAAACTTATGATCGTCAGTCAATGTTTAATTATAAACCGTACAAAAATTATCAAGATAAGTATTAATTTTTTTGTTATAAATTATATATATGACAAACCAATGGGGTCACTGGTAATTAATAAACTTGTTTTAACTTACAATTGTTAAATTAATTATAAAATGCATTGTGTAGCACTGACATATTTATAAGTGTAAAATATAAGTGTAAATGTGTATTTTATTTTTTTATTATGCCAGAATATATTTTGTTTGTTTACTTTCAGTAAATTAATAATTTTTTTAAATAATCTTTTGTTCTCGACTTTTCAATAGGCTCGCGCCCCCCTTGTGGAGTTGTCACGCCCCCCAAATGGGGCGCGCCCCACAGTTTGAGAAACACTGTCGTAACTACTTAGCTACTTTGAGCTAAAACAAAAACAAAAGTTTTTATATATAACATAATGAAACATTTTTCGTAGAACATATATTACAACCAACTTAATATGGTAGATAAAATTACTCATTTGCCCTGACTCTCTTATCATTTTTCTTTTAAAGAATAAATGCACATGTATACGCACTATACAGGTTACACAGAAAAACAAACTGCTTAATGAGAGCTGGAAACCACTCTTTCTCTATATGCTGACAATGTTAAATTGGCTGTTTCGATGTACCTTTTCTCAAATTCTGTTATATGTGCACGCTTGAAAATTTTCACACAATTATAGTACACCTTTTTCATTATATTTAAATCGGCTTTTTACTAGTTTTGAATATTTTAATAATTTGTGAAACATTTTATCAAACTTTGCGAAATTTGACCCATTTTTGACATAAAAAAATTACATACCTGTGAACATTAGTTTCTCAGAAAAGGAACATCGAATATCAAAATTTACATTTTGAGATAAATTGATTTTAATGTATACAGTGAGACGGGACAAGCTAGGAAAAAAAAAAATAACAGGCTCAATTTAAAAAAAAAAAATGCATGTTTGGTTTATATCAGACGCTCAACTTTTAAGCAAACACGAAATACTTTGCTCACATTTTTTGCCATTTAAATGGACGCGGTCCAGTTTCAACGATTATTTAAAAATAGGTTTTAAGGACCTCTATGTAAGGAACCGCTGCCTGCACCTGGCAACAGGTCGAACGAGAGACGATATAGAGGGAAGAATCTGGCAAGGACAGAAAAGAAAAGGTCGGAACGGGAGAGAGAGAGAGAGCGGTGGCGAAGAAAAATCGGGGAGGTGAAAAGTAGAGACGGCTGACGATGTATCGTAATCTTGTAACATCTCAATATATTCTTTATTTTAAGAAATGTCCCATAGAAGGTGTGGAATAAACACAGTGGGACAAAACCCTGTCTGCAATTATTTTCAATTCACAATGCGAACACGATCAGAAAAGAACCCACAAGTTTACACTGGTGTCAGAAGTGCGATGCAATGGAGAAGAAGTTAAATGAATAATATATTTCAAATTGATCGGTGTTCGTACTACATAATTGTGAACAAGGTTCTAGTGGACATTCGGTTTGAAAGGAATTTTTTAACAAGGAAATAGATACCTGCAGTGTATCTTCAAGTTGATGACCACGTGCATCCCGGGAATTGCCCTGCAGCAGTTTCAAGTGAAAAAAAAAACAAGACCTTCTTCATATGGGGTTTTACCATCACCTGCCGAGTTGGGCTATGAACGAACAGATGTATTTTTCTTCATTTCTGATGAATGGAGCCGTGATCTGAAAAGTGTTCAAGTACAGAAACAGCGTTCATGTCGAGGTAAGTGGCTATTGTTCCCCTGAGTTAAAATATTGTGTAAATATTTAAAAGAGTAATGGGATGCAGTCATATTTATTTTTTTAAAAAAGATAAAATAGAAAAAGCAGATATATCTGGAAAAGAAAATTTCATTGGTTTATTGCAATATTCTATGTTGGATTATTGTGTAGATGAAATAAGAAAATTGTGTACTTATTTTACCTGGAAATGATAGGGTATCATTTTAAATGTTGTAAAATAAGGTATTTAGATTTCTAGAGTTAAACTATAATTTCTTTTTTATCATCAATCTTTACTGTTTTGAAGTTGTCTCAAAAATTAGAATCTGGGTATAGAAAGTGTTTTGCATAACAATTCAGTTTGCAGAATTTAAAAAAAAAGAATTAGATTAATTTATCTTGAAATAATGGCTGCGAAAAATGTATGTTTGAGTGAAAAATATCCATTAAAAAAATGTGTATATGTATTTCAAGTAGACGGACTTCCTGTTAAAATGTTGTAAATAAGAGATTTTGTAGGTTATTTATGACTCAGAATATATGGCACGTTTTTTTTGAATATTATATGATAGTTTTTCATTTTAAGCAAAAGTGTTGCAATTTGTCAGTTAGTTGATAGTTTAATGCAATCTGAGGTTATTTCCTTTGCTCGTAATTTAGGATGTATATGTATATTGGTTTTTGTTTCCTGCATAAGATTCTTCTTTTAATTAAAAAAAAAAAAGAAACTAAGAGTAGATTTATGATTTGAGAAATAATTCTATGGTAATGTAGCTAAAGTATGTTGTTAATTGTGTTTTTTTTATTTTGAAAAAGGTTCTGCGTTCTGATTAGTAACAAATAACTGTGTCTCATATAAGTTTTATTGTAAACATATTTCGTATTGTGTTTCTGAATTTGAGTACTCTTAGAAAAAACGAGTAGAATTTTTCTTGCTTGTTAAATATATAGTACTAGGTCATTTAAGTGTTTGTAGTTAAATTTGTCAGAAGGTAATTTGGCATTAGGTTTAGCTTGATTAAAAATGGCATTTCTCATTAGAAGTAAGAAAATTGACTTAATTCAATTAGCGCGGGACTTAGATGAGTCACCTGATCCGTCTATGTCTAAAATTGTTTTAAGGAATTTAATAATCTCTTGTAAATATTACAAGGTGGAAGAGGCAAAAGAGTTATTGGAAGTTATTACAGCTGAAAGGTTAGAGACAGAACAGCAGCAAAAACTAGAACAACAAGAACAATTATCAATTGAAAAATTACGCTTGGAAATAGAATTATCTAGGAACGCTAATCAGAGTGCTACTCAAAATAATGGTCAAACCTTACGTGTAAAATCTTTAGATGAAATAGTTAAAATGGTTAGGCTGTTAACTGTAAAGGTACCCAATAAATCAGACGGGTGGGACTATTTTTTTTCTAGTCTTGAAAAGGCTTTCGCTAGTGAAATGGTTAGCGACGAGTTAAAACCGAAGGTTTTGTTATGCATGTTAGGAGACAAAGTGTCATACTTATTAGTTAACCTAGGCGAAGAAGAATTAACAGATTACGAGTCTTTAAAACAGGTTGTGCTCAAGGAGTATGAACCCTCACCCCAAAAATATGTTTAGGAAATTTTAGAAAGGCCAAACGTAACTCTGACGAAACTTTCTCTCAGTTCGCGTCCCGTTTAACATCGATGTGGTTATACTCCTGTAAGTTAAGAGAAGCGAATGATTTTGAGTCAGTTAATCAACTGATCGTAACAAATAAAATGTTTGAAATGTTGGATTCTGAGACGGCGACCCATATTGGTGTGCTCCAAGGGGAAGAATGGTACAACCCAGGGACTTGGGCAAACAATGTGATATATTTTACGCTTCTAAAGGGAAATCCTACGATGAACCTGAGAGAGCTAAATGGAATGATAGTGAAAAGAGAAGTTTTAATGGTAGTGGGGGTAAACAGCCATTTGGGGAGAAAAAGTCAGATAATTTTTCTTCTAGGGAAAACTTTGATAAGGGTCAAGTAACTGAAATTAAAAATTCGCTTGTTTCACCTGCGGATCAGATAAACATTTTAAGCGGGATTGTCCGAAAAACAAAGAGGTAGATAATAAAAGACTTAATGTGAATAAGGTGTCAACGGAAGGGACAGAATTGGAAGATGGAACGGTCACTGCTAGAGTTTATTTTCTAGGTAAAGTCATTCCTAGGGGGGCTATTGAAGACAAATTAAGTAAATTAGTGAAAACATCTATCAGTGTAGATGGAAAATTAGTCCATGCGTTAGTGGATTCTGGTACGGAAATTACTATTATCAAGAAAGACTTAGTTCCTGGAATATCGGTTGAAGGAGCTTCCACGATTTATTTGAAAGGTATTTTCGGTCCAGCGGTTAAATGTCCTTTAGTATATGTTCCAATTGGTCTTGCTACCGGTGGCCAGGTTAATGTGGTGCACCAGCAAGTGTTATGTGCTTTGGCAGAAGTTTTGGTAGAAGACGTGTTGCTTCCACCAGATGTTTTGGATATGTTGGGAGGAGCCCAGAGTGAAGAGAATTCACTGGCTCAAAGCTCTCAGGACCTGAGTGTTGACTCAGGAAATGTAGATGAAACCGAGGTTTCATTGGATATTCTGCCAGAGAAAGCACAGGAGCACATTGAGGATTCTCAAAGGAATATTACTTCATGTCGGAATGAAGTGGGAACATTGGGTACTAAGGATGAGGAGGTGACCGCTGAGATGGATAAAGGAAGCATGGTGGCTGATACTTTTCATTCCGAACAGGAGTGTTGTGCCGAGTTAGCATTGGTTTTGAAGCAGGCTAAGGAAGGCAAAGGAAACTACTATGAAGTAGATGGATATCTGATTCATAGAGATAAAATACTCGGGGAGAGTATTGGGCAACTGGTAATTCCGAAGTGCAGAAGAACTGAGGTGTTGAGACTAGCGCATACTACAGTGTTCAGTAGTCACATGGGTCCCAAGAAGACGCTTGAACGAATCAAGTATTCTTTATTTTGGGAGGGTCTAAGGTCCAATGTGAAGAAATTTTGTGAATCATGTAAAGAATGTCAGCTCACTCGATCGGTTAGGATTAAAGACCGATCACCAATTACACCTGTGGTAAGGCCTGAATTGCCATTTCAGGTGGTGAATATGGATCTGATAGGTCCAATTGATCCGCCAAGTTCAAAGGGACATACATATATTTTATGTCTGGTTGATCAGCACATTATTAGGTGGGGCGAGGCCAGGCCGGTGACTAGTCTCAGTGCGAAGGTAACCCGTGAAGCTTTGTTAAAGATATTTTCGAGAACCGGGATTTATCTTTTGTTGAAAAGGGAAGGTTTTGTAGAAAAGAATAGCGCAGCATCGTGGGTCACGGTATTGTATTTGTGGAAGTGGTATTTTTGTCGTTCTCTCACGAAGAATTATGCCGCATGCTTTATGTCGTTTGGAATTTGCATGACTAAAAAAGTGAGGTTTAAGATTGAATACACTTCTTATGGATGTAATTTAACGGCTCAGGTTTTAAGAATGTTAGAGCAGTTTGTTGTATCTCGAATAGTCGACATAGACATTCTGATGCAAATTTGGAAAAATCGTGTAAAACAAACTAACTTTGTATTAGAATGGGTGAGATGGGTTGGGTCGGAAATCATACCGGCCAAAGGCAAATTAGAGCGGTAGGAAAGTTTTTACTGTGGACTTAATATGGATTTAGTGAACTCACTGAGCATTCACATTCATGAGTTAATGAAATAAACATTGTCTACATTAAGATAAAAACTGTAATGTATATATTTAGTGTTTTTTTATAATGTGTTTTCCATGTATCTGTTTGCTATCCCATTACAGTTTAGATCTTTCTGGGAACATAGTCATTATTTCAATGGGGTGAACTATTAATATTATTTCATGTGTTTGTTTTAAGGAACTTTGACTAGAACAATCATCAAGACTTTTGAATGTTGCAATTATTGTGTGTTCTGTTTGTGGATTTTCTGTTTCACGGTTTGTGAATTTTCTGTTCCTGGTGTCTGAAATGGTAAAATCAGCCACAAGGGGCAAATTTTACTCTTAGGTGGGTCGTGTAAGGAACCGCTGTCTGCACCTGGCAACAGGTCGAACGAGAGACGATATAGAGGGAAGGATCTGGCAAGGGCAGAGAAGAAAAGGTCGGAACGGTGGAGAAAGAGAGCGGTGGCGAAAAAAAAACTGGGATGGTGATAAGTAGAGACGGCTGAACGATGTATCGTAATCTTGTAACATCTCAATATATTCTTTATTTTAAGAAATGTCCCATAGAAGGTGTGGAATAAACAGTGGGACAAAACCATGTCTGCAATTATTTTCAATTCACAATGCGAACACGATCAGAAAAGAACCCACAAGTTTACACTCTAATTATCCTAGAGATTAAAATAAGGTATTTTAGAAAGATTAAAGTCTATAAAATTTGAAATCTTAAATTGTGAAAAATATAAGGTTTTAGCTTTCCAACTTGTGAAAGAACATGTTCTTAAACTGTTTTTTAACAGTCATATTAATGAAGGAAGTACTAGTGCCCGCCTCTGCAGAATAAAATTTTTCTTAGTAATAAAAGCCCGTGGATCGAAATCTTCTTAACACCTCACAAGAGACTCGTAAGCCATTCGTTTTATTTGTCCCTGGGAAGAAGTAAGGAAACTCATACTGAAATAAAATTCATTCCATGGTATTCTTTTTGTACTACTTGCGGAAATCTCGTGCTGTAAAACATCTATAACTATGAAGTTGGGTGCAATTAAGTTATTTAAAATAAAATTTAAAATTGATTAGGATTAAATTGAGGGTTTTGTATTTTTAATACATTCATAGTACCCGAAAATAATAAAATTATACTTCTTGGATTAAATGTAATATATTATAATGTGTACAAGTAGTTAAAAAAGCATCGACAGCTCTAAGGCCGGCACAATTTTAAGGTTGGCATATGGAGATATAATCTGATATTTGAAATAGTATTGGGTGTGGATATATGGAATTTCATTCCATGCCTTAGTTCCTTATTTTGTTATTTATATGTATAACGTCCAATTTATTTTATGCTGAAACTTGAAGGATTTGAGGTGGGAGTATGTTAAATCATGAAATTTGCTATGTTTCCACATTTTTCATTAGTAACTTTCTCCCTATCCTGAAGAAGGGTCAAAGTGGGCATTCCTTTCACCCATACAATGTTCAGTGTCAGCTATCCAAAAGAAGATTTGAAAAATAAAGAGCCTCAGGAGGTGCTTCATTTTAGTCTTGAGTGTAGTTAGAAGAAGTTAAAATAAACGCTTGTGATCCCCACCATCAGTAGATATTTTTATTAAAAAAATGGCATGTGTTGAAATGGGCTATTCCTTCTCCATTATTTTACATGTTTGAAATAAACATAGGTAGTTATGTCCTTCATTTCGAATTATTTTGTATATTTTAGGATGGTATATTTATGTTACACACAGACACATATATATATATTATATACATAGTATATAATATATATATATAGATAGATAGATAGATAGATAGATAGAGATAGAGATAGAGATAGAGATAGAGATAGAGATATAAATATATGAAAGAAATTTGTATTATATATCAAAAACCAGAAATAGTAGATAATGAACATAACAAGAAATAACATAATAAAAATATAAAAGCTAAACATGAAGATCAAAATTATAGAAAAATAAAAAATGAAACTACAAAAAAGAAGAGTATAATAATATAGTATAATAATAATATGTACATAATATATATAATATGTATATATATATGTATATATATATATATATATATATATATATATATATATATATATATATATATAATCTCCTCGCTATTTTTTTCAGCATTGATTAAATTTTATCGCGTAACCCTTAGCAGCGTATATTTCCGGAACATATTCCTGGAGTGCAGGTATTAAAATTTCGTCCTCTGCATCCGAAGAAACAATTATAGCCTCATCTTCCCCTTTCTTAGCATCACCACTATCTATTCCCCTTTCTTCTCTAACCGCTTTGACTCGAGACCTTGTTTGGACAGCATTCAGTATTTCGACTGGCAGGAAAATATAGCCTAAATTTCCTTTTATTAGCTGGGCCGTTTTATTTCCAAGCAAATATAGACCTTGCTGATTTAAGTGACTTCCACAAACCGCTGCCTTAGTTTGCACCGTTCCAAAATTTCCTGAAATTTCCACGACCGCCAAGGGTAAACAAACTAATTCTGGGCTTAACGGTTGTTTGACCCAAAGATTTTCACCAGGAAAAGAAGAAGGATTTATGTATTTTGCACATACTAAATCTATTGTCGCTCCCGTATCTCTAAGAATGTATATCTCGTGACCATTCACAGAGCCCTTTGTTGTATATGAATTAAGAAATCCGGGTTTTCATTTCCTTCAATATTATTGAGAGTTTCCGTCGTTTTGTTTTTTATTAATTTAGGGCAAACGGCTTTTTTATGTCCGGGCATATTGCAATGATAACATCTCTGTATCACGCGTTTTTCAAAGGTTCTCTCTCTAGTACTCTTCGGAACAGAAGCTCCTAATCTGGGGGAAGTTTTCCCAAATCTATTTTCTTTTTCCTTGACCCCTGAGTATGTCAAAATTTTATCATTCCTGCCCCACCTATCCATGGGTTTAGAATTTGCCTTTCGGACGTCCTCAAAATTATCAAAGAGTTCTGCTATTTGAGTAGCTGATTTAAGGTTTGCCCAATTATCTTAAAAATTATCTTTCATAACTAGCATTGGCGCGTTTTTTTAATTGATCTACCACCATTAGATCTTTAAGATCTTGAAACATATTTATTTCTAAGCCAATCAGCCACTCATCTAGATAACTCGTAATTTCAAAAGTGAAATCCTTCCAGGTGCTATCGGATTTTTTCTGGTGTTGGACAAATTTTTGCCTCCGGACTTAACTTGAATATTTTAAGTAATAATTTCTTTACATAATCGTAATTTTTGGCTTGTTCCTCCGGTTCGCGAGCAATAAATTGCACGATCTCTAGGGGTAACAAACCCAATAATTACCCCACCCACTCTTTCTTTTCTATTGACGCCCTTTTAGCCTGGCGTTCAAAGATCACTAGATATAATCTAATATCTGACTGCTTATAGGATCGAAATCTGGGATCAATTTTTTTTACGTTTAAATTAGAGGTTACAGAATATGTATTTGTAGAATCGTTTGATTCATCGTTTACCCTAAATCCGGATTCTATTTTAAACCTTTCTAAATCAAATTTCAGCTGTAATTATTTCTCTTTTAATGCCTGCTCCTTTACTAACTCCTCCAATCTTATTTTTTTAGCCCTTTCTAACTCCTCCAATCTTTTTCCATTTGCAATGATAGTCTCATACATATTTTTAACAAATTCCTCTTCATAACCTTCACTGTTAGTGTTTGCAATTTTTATGCTAGAGACAGTCATATTTAAGGTGGCAATTATTCCTAATTCCTCAGCAAGTTGCAACATATCTTGCTTTTTCCCTTTACCAAGGAAAGCCATTTTTTAAACAATATCAAATAAATGTCACGCTAAATTTTGCTCTATTTTGTTACTATTATCCCTTAATACAATAACACTGATCCCATGCATATACAGAAATACACAAAGAAAACTTAACACTAAAAATATTCAAAATCATTCAAGAGACTTAAAACATAATAAATCTTAAGCTAAAATTGTACACAATGCTTGAAATACAATTACAATTTTATAGAAACAAAATAACACTATTACCATGCAAGAAAAAACACTAAGTATTTCAAAATTTGTAAAGAACATTTTAACCAAAATTCCTAATACAATATGCAGTTTGCAACTCAAAAATATAACAGTACTCACCCATTTGAAGTACTCAGCCTGCTGTCAGAAGCAAATTATGTGCAGTAATATGGCACTAGTGGTTTTGAACTCTTCCGTGTGAGCAATGGTCCTTTTGGCCAATCTTGAATCATTCACCCTTAACAATAAGTGTGGTCAGTTTGACCAGCCTTGAATTCACTTGTGGCACGGCTTCAAAGATGAATTTAATCGCAGTACTGCTTCCGGTTGACGGTGTTCGATTCCCAGGGGGTCAAAAAGGGGTTGCGCTGCAGCTGCAAGATGCACGTGTGGGTGTCGGGTCCACCAAAGATTTCGACCGCTGCTGGGAGTGACTACGTTACACTTCCCCGTTAAAATAATCATCATAGAACTAGTGCTACTATGTATCTTAGAAGAGTGCATTTAAAAGAATGTTCCTGCTAAGTATCATCAGAGTATTCGTTAAAAGGGTTATTCTATGTAATTTTAAAGTGAGTTGTACCTACAAGTACTGTCGGCAGATAAAAGTTTAATAAGCAATATTACACTCCATTTACAAAGAACTAGTCAGAAATTTGAAGTATATATATATATATATTACAAAAATGAAAAAATGTATCTCTAAATATCTCCCCCTTTTTGTGTGTTAAACATGGAATGAAGTTTGTTGTTTAGTGACTTTCAATCAAATTTACTGGATTTTCATGATGAAATATTCGACAGCACAGACAAGTTTATTCTTTCACTTTGTATTGTTTTCGTTTCTTACATATGGTATAAAGTATTTCTAGAAAGTGTAAACAACAGTTTTCTGGCAATAGATTTCTCGAAACGTTTCGGGAAATAACAGTACCTTCACAAATATGCTTGTTTATCAAATGAGGTTTTAAATAAAATTAAAGTAGTATATTTAGAAGCAAGAGCGATAAAGAGAAAGTTTGAGTAAATATTTACATGGATGAACGTAAAATGCAAAAGAAGGTCTTAATGTAATAATTTAGGAAAGAAAACTGAAATAGGTATTTGTTCACCTGAAACTATTAGTTTTGGGTCTTATGATGTTATTATTCCGTTCAATGAAGATTTCAAAGAATATATAAACATTATTAATCTGCTAAACGTAAATACTAGGTTGTTTTCCTTACGGGAATATAAAATGTATACAAATGCAGATTTCAGGAATCAGAACGAATTGCAGACTCAAACACACAGAAACTCAAAATTTTTAACAGCTCTAAAAAAAATGGTGTTTTAGAAGGTAAATGTGATAAGCATTACTAATCGTTTTCCATTTTAATAAGGAAGTAAGTAACTTTCATGTAAACAGATTAGTTAAATGTTATTTTCTAAAAATGAATTTGTTTTTATTTTTCATTACCGCAAAACACATAATTTCAAAATGTTATACATCAATGTGTGAACTTGAAATTTTGTGTGTGTGTGTGTGTGTGTGTGTGTGTATGCATGTTTTTCAAATATTTATACAGGGAATAGACTGTTCTTGAGATTCTATATTTAGTAGAAGTTTTTTTTATAAAGCAAGTGTGAAAATATCAATGACTTTCAAAGAAAAGTTCTTTGTTCAGAAACTCAAAACACGATAGATTGCCACGTAAGTTAAGTATTATAAAAGTAATAGTCCACTCCCTATATAAGGTTGTTTTCTGTATTATTCAATTATTAAAATTTCAATATCATTTTATTTACTTTTCACTTATTATATTTTCCGAAAAGTATTATTGTTAGCTTATTCTTTCATAAAATGTCCTTTTACAGTAAAAATATACAATAAAAACTTTTCTTGGATTTTTTCTGATTTTGAAGTCCCATAAAGTCACAAAATATGCATTTAAATGTAAGATTCTAGTTAATTTAATAAAATTTCTTCGAAGGTGTTATCTTACCTTAACTTTAAGTGATAAGCTAAATGAATTTCTTTTTAACACGCTTTTATTAGCTTCAACTATATGTAAAGGGGGGAGGAATCTTTGAACATGAATTTTACCCACTTTAAAAGGTCAGCTTAATTCGAAATCTTGAACACTTGCTAAGGACCGATGCCAATGCAATAATTTTTATTATTTTATGTCATTGTCTTTAGCTGGATGATCCGGATTAAAACCAAAACGCTTATGGTAAATACAAATACAAGAAACAAACAAAAAGTGTTATTTTTTTGAAAAAGGGAATTATGCATCACACAGACATTTATTTACCCAATTTTAACAATTGCACAGTTTTTTTTCTTGAAAATGAAGACAAAAAAGTACTCGAGCATGTGGAAAAAAATAATTTTTGTTCTATTTGCTTGAGACCCAAACATGAAGATTATCTTGTCGGATCTGTGGAATGAAATGTCATTCATTGATTTATTTTACCTAAACAGCTGAGAATTGATTCAGAGGTCACCGGATTAAATAGTTTCTAACAAACTATCCGTTTCAAAATGTGTACAATTATGTATAATGATGATAGAAGTATCAGAGAGAATATTGAGCTATTTTTTAGTGAAAAATATGATTGATTTTTCAACTTCTTCCGCATTAAATATTTCAAGCACAGCTCTTCCAGGTTTCCTTCAGTTGGCTGACTCTACATTTTACAATGAGTATACCCGATTCTAAAATACGGCGCTTTTAAGATTAGTTTATCAATGAATAAATGATAGCTTGAAAAAGTAAAAAAACACGCTTTTATTGTATTTTAAACTAAAAAATGAAAAATAAATTACAGTTTAAGAAAACAAAAGACACATTTTTATAGTTAATCGAACTAAAATGTAAACAAAGTTCTTAATATAAGAATAACATGACTGACTAGAAAATTAATGTCATTGTGGTAATAAGTGGAGTGTTTTGTTTTACATTTTTGCACTAATTTTGCATTTCAGAATAGAACTAGTAAGAAATTATGAAAATTGACATCGAACACCCCACGCTTTTACCACAATGATATTAATTTTCTCGTTAATAATTTTATTCTTGTAATATAATTAATTTTTTAAATTTTTAGTTCGATTAACTATAAAAGCGTATTTTTTTAGGTTTTAAAAATATAATTTATTATAAATAAATTAAAATCTCAAAAATATTTTAACACAGCATTACTAGAAAAATGGCCTTATAAAAGGTTGGTAAATTAATCTACAAATGAAAAAAAAATGTATGTAGATTTAGTTAAAAAAATTTAAAAATAATAAAATTTTTAAATTACTTTTTTAAACTTCAAATTTTTAGTTGAAAAGAACTCACTAATGACTTAAAATCATCTATATACTTCCTGAAAAATTATTGAACATAAAATACTGTTATATGCTCTGACACGTTCAGTATAAGTTACAAAATTCTATGCAATTTATTTTTTAATAACCATTTTTTTTATTTTTTTGCTTAAAAATTAGTTTCGTTAAACTTTTTCTAACTTAAGTGTGCATTTTCAAATGCACCATACCCCCATTTTGTTTCTTATTACTTGTTATCAAATTACAGGGAGTTGTTCGAAAGTTTTCTTGGAAACTAATAGAATCCTAACGAAATTAGAGATGCTGATCAACATCTCAACTCCAGCAAGAAAAGACAAGTCTCGGGAAAAACTGAGAGGAATAATACAGTTGATGATCATGTCAAGAGCGATTTGCTATTTTTTTTATTTTTATTTTTTAAACTGAACTCTCATTAGACGTGAAATTCCTTTCAGGAATTTTTCAAAAATAATAATTCGTACGCACAGGAAATCGGATATCGATACTTGTAAACTTTCTTTGAATTTTTTTTCTCAACAAACTTTGTAATACATTCGAGTTACTCGCTTCTATTCTTGAAACTTTAAAGAACTACTTCGAACGAATTCTGTGCATATTTTATTTCTATTTTAATAATTTTTAAACAAAAATAATTTTTTGAATAATAATATAATGATTAAGATTAATTTTTTATGTAACACATTTATTTCTTACTAATAATTGCTTCATATCCTCACCATATTTGAGTGAGAGTTCATTAAAGTCGCTTTATAAAGCAACAAGAAGTTTACCATTTGAACTTTCGTCAAGGGATCAGGACGACACCTGAGCTGGCACTCTGTTTCCAAACTACTATCCAACGCCAACAGACTTCAACCCTTGAAAGATTTAAGGTGGTTTAGTCTCTCTAAATCCCTGTTATTCAATAGCGCAATTCGTTTCTGACACATGGCACGCTGACTGCGAGTTCTTGAATGTAACTACTAGAGTCTACCAATGCCATACGCCCTCTTTGAAAATAATTCAAATGCAATGTTATTGTGAAAGAAATTAAATAGCTACAATTTTAAAATGTTTGAATCAACATATTCCCTGGCTGAAAAACACAATTAAGATACTTAAGAAAAGACGCATGATGTGCATGAAAAGCTATTCATATTAAAAGTAGGTAGTGGATTTGATAAATTAAAACTTTAAGAAATTTACACTTTTAAAAATAAACATTTTACTTTCTTTGTTATTTTTTGTCAATTATTTTTTACATTTATATTTAGTGCGGTTTAGGATTAAGTTAATATTGTGGGAAATTCAGCTTCACCCGGTGACTATGTTATGTAGATTTCGCATTTTAATGAAACAAAGCCCATGTTTGTACTCAGTTTTTATTTGCTAAATTAATAATGAACCTGTGAGAGCATTATGGGATATCTTATTTAATTTCCCCATTTATTTCATATGAAGATTTTTCTGCAGAATAGAAAGCTCCACTGACATAAATATCATCTACTACAAACTGTCTATTCCTAAGACCCAATTTTCAATCCTAATTTTCATCGCCCCCTCTCCATACAATAACAATGTATTGAATTCAATAATAATATATCTTAATTTAAAGCTACATTATGACAAACCATACATATAAAGATAAGTATTAAATTCAGTACATAATTTTATGACATGCACATAAGGTTAATCGTAACTATTAAAAACTTTTTCTTAACTTAGTACTGTTAAATTACCAATGAAATGCATTGTGCAGTATTGATGCATTTATAAGTATATTATATCAGTGTAAATGTGTATTTTTTATAGTCATAATGTATTTTGTTTTGCTTCCTTTCAGTAAAATAACAACTTTTTTTTAATAACCTTTTGTTTTCGACTTTTCAATATACTCGCTCTCCCCTCTCATTTTAGGGCTTTCACGCCCCGTAGGGGGTGCACCCCATAGTTTGAAAAACAATGATCTACTATTAAGTCCTCCCCCATGAAAATAGGGTCACTTGCTCCAAACAAATAAGGGTAAAATATTCTAATTAACATAGATAAATCAAATGATAAAAAATAAAATAAAATTTTTAGCACACTATCTAGGTAATGAAATAAGTAAAAAGTAAGAAGTAGATATTTTACATGATTTTGCTGAAACTTCTGTTGATAAAGTATATCAATACCGGATGAAAAGCTTAAGTTGGATTAGTGAAAAAGTTAAAACCGTTAAAAGGCAAAAAATAATAAAGAATAATCAATTAAGGTTAATTGAGGAACATTTTTCACCTTGATCTGCAGGTGAAAGAAGATAACATTCTTTTGGTTCAAAATAGCTCCAAAAGAAAAAAAAACATACATCATTCTATACATACTTTATTTATTTTAATGATGCAGCTACTTGCTACGCATTGTGGCCACATTTACGATAAATGAATTAGAATGAATGCGAAAGATGTGTGAAGGAAAGCTTTCACATTGACATTATTTATAAAAAAATGGTGATTCGTAAGATATAGATTAATATAAAATGTTTACGCTAGTTCCCACTCAAATATATATATAAATAGATAGCGAACGAGAATTCTCGAAAAGTATATTTATACTACAAGAGAATATATGCACTGCGCGACATTAAATACACAGCACCAACATGGAGTAATTAGAATATTTTGCAAATTTCAGGGTACGGTAATGAATAATAAAAACGACGTTAAATGCATAACTATCTGACTCATGGGAAGTACGATATAAGAGAAGGAACCAGCAAAATATCTAACATCTATGACATTTCTAAAAGGGAAATCATTGTGCATATTTTCTCTTGACAAGATAACAAATGTAATTACAGAGAATGCCATCTAGCTACCAACATAAGTAGTTCCAACACATTATTTTATAAGAGTCATTAGGATTGTGCTGAGAAGAAAAGGTTCATCCAAAAGTGATATCACAGCTGTCATCCACCTAAACGCACTCATGCTGTTGAGAAAATGGGTTGTAACAAGGAAATACGGCATGTTGGAAGGGTGTTTGTGCAGCAATAGCAACGTCAGAAAGCTTAGATTGACACATTCATCAACAAATGGTGGATTTTCTACACTTTGTATCATATGTAAAGAGTAATTTTAAGTTTCCGTATAAGTCATAACCATTTTAAATATATTATTTGCTATTGTGAACTGCATCTATGGAATTTGTTAAAAAGACTTTCATTGATTGCAGAAGGTAGGATTCAAAATTTCCCATACTTAGCCTTAAGCATGAACAAGTTTTGCAGTAGTTCAACTACGGTAACATTTATGTGTTACTACGTTCTTCCCCTTTTCTAAAGAAAGTGTTTCCAAAATAACGTGATCAGTGACGTGCCACGCAGTCATAATTGGTAGGTGGATGCATTTAGTAGCAGGCGGTTGAAAGAAGTTGCGTTTGTTGAGCCGACAATATTGTAGAATTTTGTGTTGGCTTGGAAAAAAGTGCTACGTAGACTTACGGAATGTTGAGACATGTGTAAGGCTGTGATACATTACCACGAATGCAAGATTTTAAGTAGCATCAACGTTTAAGCGAAGACAGGGAAAGTGTCGAAGACGACGAACGCTCTGGAAGTCCACAGACTTCTCGCACCTTTGAAGAAATTGAAAAGGTTTCTGTGGCGGTACATAAGAACAGGTATGAAACAACGACAGGATGAAAATATAAACAATTATTTTGCTTCAACCTTCTTACTTCCCTGATTTAGCTCTCTGGAAATTTAGAATATTTCATGAACTGACACCTCGCTTATAGTGTTATCGATTTCAATTTGCTGATGAAATTAAAAATGCATCACAAGATGAGTTAAACGACAAGGCTAAAAATGGATTCCAAAATTGTTTCTATGAATCTTTCAAGGGGTGGAGGAAGTATGCTTCTGCTCAAGGATTCTATCTCGAAGGAGGATGTGTTTCAGCAATTTAACTGGCAATATTTTTTTTTAATTATAGATTCATTTCGGGAACCTTTGAATTCTACTTCATACATAGTGTTTGAAATGGTTTCAAACTAAAGTGTCGAGGGAAACAAAATGTATGATGTGGATTCCGACACAGTGACAGCTCCAATTCGTTCTAATTTGAGGATCATTCCATGTTCAATAACAGGGTACATAACTGAAACGGCAACAGGGCATTTCGGCTGGGTATTCAGAGCAGTATGAGAACTCAGTGATGCATGAATGCTGAATGTCTGTGACCGCCACCATTGTTCAAAGGATGTGCAATGTCCTTTACCGACTGTTTATGCATGACTCAGAATTGCATGCAACAGCCAACAGGCTGTGTAAGACGTAAAAAAAGTTATCTGGCCACCATTCCCCTCTGATCTCTCTCCAATGGAACATATTGAGAGAATTAATGGTTGGATATATTTTGGAACTCTAATAGTACATGATTGGATATCCGTTGCATTTGTTGTCATAATTTAATGATCTTTGTTGTTTCTGTATATAGGTCCAGTTTCTTTACTTTTCGGCTAATTCTTCTTTAGATAACTTTATTAATATCAATATATATGTCTTAACACATAATTTTTAAATATTTAAGAGCCATAAAGATGACTGAAAAAACATTTTCATTACATGCTAAAATCAATAATGGATCCAGGTTTCTTGTTTCATACTTCTAGATTCGTCTGACTCTTTTGAGCTTAAATTGGAATTATATGCGGGATATTACCAGATTGTCGCATGTTTTTTTGTGTTACTGTCTTGACAGCCATTTTATTTCAAGATATCGATTCAAATGCTGATGCTACTGAATATCCTTCATGTAGACTGTTTGATGCCAGTTAAATATGTCCAGGCTCACGTTAGCTTTGTATACATTATATGATAAAAGTATATATGATTGATGTTTACTCGTGCGTTTTCACTTTTAGCTTTCTATGACAGCGCAATCGTTCAATTATTTAAAAACATTAAGTCCTTTAATAAACCTTACTGTGTGTGTGTACCTGTTAAAATACATTTAAATTCATTGGGATTGATTTAATCAGTTTTAGTTAAACAAAATATGAAAAATAAAAATATATTTAAAAGAAAAACCATGTAGTATTTATGAAACCTTTAAAAATATTGCATTTCATAACAATGTTAAAAATGTAAAGCACAGTGCATATTTTCCTCAGAATTTCATTTTTTATTTAAATGTACAAAAATATGAAATAAATATCAACGTCATTTTCTTAAAAGAGAATATACATTATACATACATGACATAAACTTTACAGATGTATTTTATGGATATTTAAATAAATAACAAGAAAGCTTCAAGATGATGATAAGAAATAATGGCGCCCTTTTCTTTGAATTAAAGGTATATACACAAAAGATATTTCCCTTTTAACCATCACATTCTTCGTTGACTGGCATACAAGAAAAGGTGTGGTTAAGTAAACATTTAGTTTTCCATTCTTCTGTCACACATTTATTGTATTTTCCTTTGGTATGTGAATGAAATGTACCAAAGAAACATAGCGAAGTACTGGAGCTATGATGGTCGACAAAAAGTCCGGATATTGAAATATTTTACTTGACAGAGAGAATAAAAAAGTATCATCACCAAATAAAAGCCATGAAATATTTCTAAAGAAAATTTATCGTTCAACTCATTTCTTTTCAAAGAAAATAAATGTAGATAAGATTAAAAAATGCGTTCTTTCATGAATTCCTTCGTGCATATTTTTAGGTTAATAAAATTGCCTTTTCTTCTTTAAATTTTAGTTAAATGAAATTAAATTTAATTAATTGTATGCATACTAGGAATAATATAAGTTACATTATGAAATTAAAATTTTATATAAACTAGTCTCTGGTGTTTATATTATGATTTAAATTTCCGAAACAAAGTGTGTGTTTCAGCTAATAATGAAAAATATGTGAAATTAATTTGTTATGTAAATTGAGGAGATATTTTTTAAGAAATACCAGTAGTATAAAGTAGTATATACCAGTAGTATAAAGTAGTATATACCAGTAGTATAAAGTAGTATATACCAGTAGTATTATAATATTACAATCTATTTTTTCAAAAACCTTTAAACAATATTTAATTTGCGGAAAAAACTGTTAAACTATTATTAAATACAGTAGAGATCTCATAAATAATTTATGTCCAAAAAGTATTCTTCATGCAACTATATTTTTATTCTATTTAATTTAATAGGAATTAAAGAAGCAATAAAATTATTTTAAAAAATTAAGAATTTTTTTAAAAAATAGCAGTATAAAGTTTTAAAAGTATATCTCTGTCATTTAGCTCTTGCTAAGAGTTATATTTTAATTGTAAAGATTTTATACGAAAATGAAGTAAAATTTAAACAGGTGCATGTCAGCTAAATGCACATACAACCCCTCACACACAAACACACAAGCATGCATATATGTAATGACACGCTTCATTTTATGAACTGATATTAACTTAAAATTCTAAGATTACAAAGCTTCACAACAAACATCCCCAAATACTTTCAATCAGCATTGTTTTGCATTTAATATGCTACCGTACGAATATAAGTAGCTTCACAATTTTAACCATATACTCAGCTAAAAGTTTATATTAAATTTAGCTTACAATTCATTAATCTAGATATAGAACTGGAATTATGAGAGAGATTTTTCTTAGAGAATAAAACATAGAATTTATAAGGAAAAATACTACTTATATGATAATGATCTTTAATAATGATGTGACTAAAATGAATTAAATATGAATATATCGGTACTTTTACCTCCCCCCCCACACACATGTAATTTTTTTTTTCCTTTTCAGTAATATTTTTAAAAATATTTCTTAGAAAAAATTATTTAATTGTTTGCAGTGGGTAGTGTATAAGTGTAAGCAGTGTGCGTGTTTCAGTATTTTATAATTATAGCTTTGTGGTTAAAACTTAAATAAGGCCATTCACCACCATATATTACATACCGTACACCATATATTACGGGCCGTGGGTAGCCTAGTGGTTAGAGCATTGGACTCCAGACCGGAAGGCCTGGGTTCGAGGCCCGATGCCACCAAACACCCTCTGAGTACACACGGAGTACGTACTCGTTAAATCAGTGGGTCCGTATAGACTTGTGGGCTTAATCACGAGCACAGGGACTGGAGAATATTTCCCTCTCTTCAGTTTACATGCAGAAATTGGGGAGGTGGAGATAGATGTCGTGTCGCCATCTATCGTCCCTTCGGGGAATTTCGCCGAGCTAAAATCGTACTGTCACCTATATGGTGCTCAAGGTCAACGACAGGCGTACCTCTTGCCCATGGCACGATGAATTTCGTGGGCCTCGATCTGACTACGTCAGACAGGTGGCATTAGAAAAACAACAACAAACATACACTTATTTTGATTAAAATTAGTGTTTATGTATATATGCTTATATTTTTTTACAATAACCTGTTAATCTGCATACATTTACATAAGTTTCTAAGCAAATACTACCTAAGCTACGTATGTGGAGTCAGTGTTTCGAAATATTTCAATATTATTTTGCTATAATTATGCAAATAAATCTTTATAATTCATTCTTTTTTATGTTTATTATTAGTGAAAAATCAAAATACTCTGGAGCATGCAATATGTTAATGAGTTAGTAAAAAAAATATGAATCTCAGATAAATTATGAGACATATATTCCGAAGATTTCCCTAATGTATCGTTTGTTCTCAATAACACATATTGAATGAGTGAAAAAGTAGAAAAGTAATTACGTATGAATTTATAGATCATTTGAGATTTACATTCATTAATATCAATTGCCAATTCATACAAAAATTACAACATGCAGAAAATAATTGCAATGATTCAATTCCATCAATAAGGAACGCTTCTAAAGTGCAGTATAAAAAAACAAATAAATTATTTTGAAGTAAAAGGTCTGCTGAGCACATCTACCTTGTTGACTGAAATCTCAAAAAAAGGCTAGATAACTATATTTTCTTTTAATTTTACCTTCATAATACAATTAACTTGCATTGCAGCCGCTGTGGATCTATGGGATTCCTAGAGTTTCTCTAGGGGTCGTTTAAGGTCACTCATTTGATGTTAAAATTTCGCTCGTTTGCAGACTCTGAAAGGCTTCGGGGAAAATATAAAACATATGTCATCTTAGAGTATATCACTAAATTCCCTTTAATGAAAAAAACTGTGAAAACTTGTATTTCGACCTGTTAATATCATCAGTATTCAGTTAGTTTTAAATTAGTATATTTTTAACTATATTTTTTAATGTTAAAGGAGAGGGGGAAGATAAATCTGTATATAAGCAGCAGAGTGGTAGTCTTATGATTAGCGATGACATTTTAAATTTTTCAGCCATATGTTGGGAGGTGTGTTTAAATTCTTTGGGGTCCTCAATGTCAGTCTGATATATTAAAAGGGGTTCAAGGTGATTAAAAGTTTGAGAACCGCTGGTGTAATACATTAGCTATTGATAAAACAAAATATTTCAAGGGAATTAAAGAAATAATAATTAAATAGTAAACTAGAAATTTTTGTGCTATTTCTATAGTTTTATAAAATAAATAAATATATAAATTACAATAAATTATAAAAGGTATCGTTTACGGCCAAAATTTATTATGCTAATTATTGCTTTTGTTTTCATATTCTCGCCCTCTGCTGGATATTTTTTGCATCTTTTTTAGTTTCAATAGAACCCCAGGCAATTTCAACAACGTGTGTCACTTTTTATCTTTCAGCCGGCTGGATGGCGTAGTTGGTTTGTTGCTGGCGTTCTGTACCTAAGTTTGCGGATTCGAACCTCGCCCAAGTTGGTGGATTTTCTTTACGCAGAAAATTAACAGCGGTCATGCCGTATGATTATACGGCAAGAAAAGATCCCTTGTGTTCGTTTGGCTTGGATTCTCTCGGCAAAATTAAATTCCTAAGGCCATTTTCACATCGGCAGAGCTCAGGTGCCTCCCTCTGGGAAAGAAACTAGTCGTCAATTGTTTTGTGGTAATTGGTATCGCCTAAATGGTGCCCCACTAAAAAGTTAAACCGGCTCCTGGGGAATGTACTAGGTCTGCAAAGGTAGAAATACCAATATGCAGTCTCGTTACAGTAAAAAATTACCTTTCTACCAACATTATTCCGTTAATTATTGAATTTTCAAATGTTAACGGGCTTATGTTTCACCTGGTATATAATTTTTATGAGACATTAAATTTAAATATTCTCTTTTTATGTTAGAAAAATAAATAAAAACAAACTTAGTTGTAATTAATTGAATAATTATTTGTGCATTACAAACAATTTTGAATGTAAGTTTATAGTTAAAAGCGAAAGCGTAAAATATGTTTTGATTATTAAGTATGCACAGAAACAGTCCATATAAGTATAAATAATGTACTTCAATAGCTGTTATTAATAAAATACGTAATTATTTCTAGATTTCTCGTTTACTTCGCCGTAAAACTTAAAGGTTTCTACACAAACTTAATGTAATGTAGATTAAAGACACTAACTAATTTATTAAAATTCGGAAACTAAAACAAAGACGCTATTTGCTTTATCAACACTCTGAGATTCTACCTATATATTTTCTCTTTTCACCAAAACATATTTACTTAGCTAATTACCTTCGGTGAGAAGACTGAAAAATAGGGAATAATGAAAACTTCAAATTAACTTTTCCTCCTGACTATGTTAAACATCACCAAAAGACACCAAAAAGCCCCCAGGATAAGATGGATATATTCCTTTTAATCAGCCAAAATGCAGCAGGAAATGAAGATGCTCTTTATGTGAACGCAAGAGTTAAGTTAAAAGTAAGTTATCCAGTTTTCAGCGGATGTTGGATTATAGATTTTAGAAGAAAATTTGGATTTATTTTCCATCTTATTCTTTGATCTTACAGTTCAGGCTTATTAATGGATATTTTTTTAAATATTGCTTAATAAAGAGAGTTGTTTATTTTTATGAAATACTTGCGATGTTCAACAGGTTGTAATATCCAGCCAAAAATTCAACAAAATATTTTTTTTGTTTTTAATATTTAGCTTTATAATTTTAAAAAAAAACATCTGCGAATATAACTTAAAAACTAAAAGAGTTTTTTTTTAATTTTATTTCTCTTAAATATATTTTTTATTACATGGAAGATTTGTTTTTTAAACAGAAAAATAAAATGCAAATTACAACGAAATTATCTAACATAAACAAAATAGTAATGTGTGAAAAAAGTGATGCAATAATTCATGAGAATAACATGAAAGATAAAGTAAAGGGTGTTTTTTTAGAGGTATAGAACTTTAAATTGCAATAAAACAACGATGTATTATTCGATTGGCATGCATTTTTTTATTCGAAAGATAATCTTGTGGCACTACATTTTAAATATGATTTCTGGCATATGGCTGCCACGGCTGCCCCGGATGTAGTTCAATCTGGACGTCCAATTTTCGATGAATTTTTCCAATATTTGTGGCCGTACATCGGCAATAACACGGCGAATGTTGTCTTCAAAATGGTCAGGCGTTTGTGGCTTATCTGCATAGACCAATGACTTAACATAGCCGCACAGAAAATAGTCTAGCCGTGTTAAATCACAAGATCTTGGAGGCCAATTCACAGGTCCAAAACGTGAAATTAGGCGGTCACCAAACATGTCTTTCAATAAATCGATTGTGGCACGAGCTGTGTGACATGTTGCGCCGTCTTGTTGGAACCACAGCTCCTGGACATCATGATTATTCAATTCAGGAATGAAAAAGTTAGTATTCATGGCTCTATCCCGATCACCATTGACTGTAACGTTAAGCCTTCATCGTTTTTGAAGAAGTACGGACCAATGATTCCACCAGCCCATAAAGCGCACCAAACAGTCAGTTTTTCTGGATGTAACGGTGTTTCGTCATACACTTGTGGATTAGCTTCACTCCAAATGCGGCAGTTTTGTTTGTTGACGTAGCCATTCAACCAGAAGTGCGGTTCATCGCTAAACAAAATTCGCTTATGAAAATCGGGAACAACGGCAATCTCGTTTTGGGCCCATTCGACGAATCTACGCCTTGCTTGATGATGGTTTTATGAATTGCCAAACCAAACTGAGAATAAATCACTTGACAGCTGTTAAATCGGTCGCCATCTTGGAAAGTAATGCCAACTTAAATTTCTATACCTGGAAAAAAAACACTCTTTATATTAAGGGGTCCACCCACATTTGATGGCCGGTTTTTAAGCACTTTTAGGAAACATTTTTGCTGACCAATTAAATGATAGAACTTTACATTTTTTATCATTTATTTATATGTATTTTAAGAGTACGTATATCAGTTTTTAGCCAAAAATATACAATCGAACGTGAGTTATAACGCTTTGAACGCAGCCACCTCGAAAAAATGGATGCCCACTTCTTTCACGATTCCGGCTGATTGGCTTATCTGAAATTTAAAAAAAATAACGGTATTTTTATCCATAAACATAAATGCACATATTGAACTATACTCAATAGAAAATATCAAAAATTGAATTTTTGGTAGATCTCTGAAGAAAATGTTTCGAATTTAATGGTTTTTTAGTCATGCTATTGTTTAAAAAAAGAAATATTTTGAGTTTTGGAATAATCATAGTTAACACACACACATTTATCGCGTATATTTGTGCTGAGTCTACTCTATAAATTCGAAGTCATTCGGTGAAACCGTTTTTCAAATATGATGGAGGAAAGTTTGGAAAACACCATTTTGTGAGAAAAGCGCGTTTAAAGTTTCAAATCCGATTAAAACAATGAAGTTCTTAACGCTACGATCTGTATCTCTTCTAACTCCTGCTTCTTTATAACGACTTCAAATTAAAAAAAAAAACCTTTACTACCGTATTCTAGACATGTTGAAGAAGCAATTTATGAAAAAAATAATAAATTTGATTTTTTTTACATGTGTGGACCTTCATAACAGTAATTTCAGATGCATTTTCTGAGATGTCATAGTACATTGATATCTTTTCTTTTGAATTGTTGGAAATAAACCTTCAACCTGATGTTATCTCAATTTCTATCTCACCTGAAATTCCCACTAAGTGAAATATAAACAGCTCGTGATGTTATTTAATCATACGGTTATCGAACGTGTCGCATCCGATTTACATAAGGCTTTGTATAAAATTATTTTCTCTTATGGCAACAATTCTTCCCTTAGTACATCAACGCAAGTGATAGGCTTGTTCAAGGGATTGATGGATTATTATTGTCTATTGTGACTGTTTCTTAAGATGTTAGCATGACTGATTTTTGGATTAATATGTTTAGGTTTGGGAATTTACCTAAAATATGAAAACTAAAATTCCATGCTTTTGTAATTTTTTATTTATTTTTTGTTTAAGTTTGGGAATTTAACTAAAATATAAAAGCTAAAATTTCATGTTTTTTGTAAACTTATATTTATTTTTTGTATCTTCTTTTTTTAAAAGATATGTTAATAACTGAAGAATGTTTCGAGAATTCATTATATAAACAATGTCTTATATATACTTGCTATCCAATTTGATTGTCTCATAAAATAATTTTTTTTTTTTTACTTTCCGTTTTCAAACACTATAGTAATATTATATTATATTACACTGTAACCTAATAGAATATTAATGCTTGTAATCATTAAAGGCATTGATAATTTTTCGTACATTTTTACTAGTTTTTTCCCATTTTAATAATAATAATTTTTTTTTCTTTTACCAATTTTAGGATTTTTTCCTTAAAATATACTAAATACATATAAAAATCACAAAAAGATCTCCATGTCTCCTTTTTTTCAAAAAAAAAGTTGTCGCAAGTAGTCGGATACCTTAAAGGCTTCTAAATACCCCAGATGTTCAAGTAAGTTATTTTTAGAAAGGTTAAAATCTATACAATTTGAAAATGTAAAAATCTCAAATTGTCAAAAAAATAAGATTTTAGCTTTCCAACACCCCTTAAATTGAAGGTTAACGAGATAGTTTGGCCAAGTCTGCCACTACTGACACTTCGCGGTGTAACACTTGTCTCATTTTTGCCAAACTCTCCTCTATTAAAAGGATATAATTAGATACACATTGGAGAATACTCCCTGCTCATCCTTGGTAATTGAATATTAAGTAACACCAACTTAATATTCCTATGAATCAGCATCTTTTTTAGTGGCAGTATCAAATCTCTTACTTTTCAACAGGGCCGGAAAGTCTTTCCAGAGTCTTAGGTGCGAAACTGATTAGGACTTCACAATCATATACTTAGTTTCTTGAATTTTACTATTGAAGAGGTAGTAGAAAAACCTATTTTATTTTTCAATTTTTTGGCGCTTCTGGGTTTTATGGAAATGGTGAATCTAAGCTACAACATCTGGGATAAGAAACAAGAACACTAAGGATGGATTTGATTAAAAATTTTCCTGCGGATTTATTTTTATATGTGTCAAAATGATAGCATTAATTTTACTTTGCATTAAAAATAAACAATTAGTGTATTGAGTAAGGATTTAACATGTGGAACTCAAAAGAAGCGATATAACAAACTGTTTTATTTTCAAGAGGAAGGAAATATCTTTTTGTTATTGGATCAAAAATCGTCTTTTCATTCTTCCTAAAGAAAATATATGCTTGTATTGCCTTCCTTAAGGAAAAGTCTGCATTTGCTTTGAAACAAAAGAAAATACTCAATGCCTGAAGAATTACCTTTCATAGTCACTGGAAAAGCTAAGTACTGAAGCAATGGAAGTGCAGTAAAATATTTTAATATTTCAAATATTTAGAGAGCATAAGAGCTAAAAAATTTAGTTTATTTATGTATTTTAAGTTATTATTATTATGTTATTAATCAGCCATGTACTTCCTTCCTTACTGAAGTCGTCTAGTTCTGAATATACATTTGTTTTATTAATATTAATTTAAAAAGTAAACTAAAAATATGGCAATTTCTTATTGTTTATAATATGTCAAATCGCAAAAACAATATTTTTTCCATTTTATTTTTTTTTTATTTTGAATTTCGTTCGGCACTTTTAATCATTGCACTAATAAAAAAAAATTTAATTATTTAATCATTAATTTAAATAATGGAATAATAAACGATTTTCATTAAATAATTTTACATTTAACCTATTTTCCATATACAAGTTATAATATGAATACTATATTCCTTTAAAAAATAATTAGGCATTAGCAATAATAATAGAAATTTGACTTCTAAATTTGACACACTTTCTATGGCAAATCATTTACTGTTATCGAAATGCACAGCTGGCCATTAAATTATAACACCATGAAAGTAAGCTAACACAAAAAATGTGCGTAAACAGTATTACAAGAAGACAAATTTAATAAATTTGCAAGTAGTTTGGGGGCATGTGCATAAGTAGTAGAAACAAATTCCACCCCTGGAAGCTAAAACGGCCTTCAACCGATTATGCATGGAGGGGAGTTGGCCTTGCCTGACAGAGATGGTCAATTCATCCCATGTGCTTTTTAGTCTACATTATTCGTACTTGTTGAAGAGGGGTAGCTGGCTAGTCTCTCAGCAACCCAAAACTAGATGTTTTAATTGGCGAAAGATTTGGAGACTATTTAGGCAAGATTAACAATTGTATACCCTGATTATCAAGAAAAGTCAGGAAACGAAGCGCAACATGTGGTCATGCATTATCATGTTGAAAGTGGATGTTTGGCAGACCCCAACGATAGGATACAGTCGCTAAGCGTAAGATGTGTAGAAATGTACCGATCTAAGTTGAAATTATCGTCGATCCACACTTGTCACGTGCGAGACGTGTACCCAATGGTTTTCTCAAACCATCACACCAAGTTCAGGGTTTCTATGCCACTATCGAATGCTAACAGTCTCCTTAGTGCCTTTAGGAACATATAAGGTCTCAGAATGCAACCAGAACTGGGACGGATCTGTAAATGCAACATTGTGCCACTCCTGCATCCAGTTTTGTCTCTCGGCTCACCAGAGTCATAGTCACTCGCTTTGTAGGACTTTTATCGGAAGCTGAAGTAATGACCATTGTCGTGACAGTCGATGCTGTTGCAATCATCATCTACCATACGAGCCGCAAACCTGGGCTTGCCGAAAACATTCCCATTTCCTGACAAATGGTCGTGGCGTAATTATACTATTTGCAGGGCTAACCTCACAATATTGTTTGTCTTGGAAGATCGTTGAGATTCCTCATGTTGTTCAGTATGACCCTCAGCAACTTGTGATTCTATATTAGCGTGGTAGTGGTTAGGTCTCAATCCGTGCGATGCTTGATATCGTGGTACAATAATCCACACTCTCTCGATTGACAAATGTGTTTCCTATATCGAATTCCTGCACTTTCTGGTAAGCATTGTTTCTCCTTATTCGAAGCATTACATGATATTTTGAGTAAACTCCGAACAGAGGTTTCCCGAAAGAGAAATGTTTAAAAAGATTTCTTTATGCAGTTCCTCAAATGCTATTTCTCCAACCTACGTAGTCTAAATTTACTAAGAAAACTATTTTTTTTTTGCATATCTCAACCTCTTCTTCCTCTTTCATGTGATTTTGATATTCGTCAAATTATTCCTTCCTGATGTGTTGATGTCTTATTGGCCAGTAGTGCAACAAATGTTACATACACTGAAATGCCGAAATTCTTGACAAAATAATATGTAAATATAAAAATAAGAGTATAATCGCTGAAGAAATGTATAAATAAGAAACGCATTATCTGAGCTCTCATTTGTTGTCAAATTATTGTTATGAAAAAGGTTGATGAATGTTCAAACCAAAGTGCTTCTACCGTGTCTACGAAACAGCGGTATTAAAAAATTAGTTGTAGAGTAATCAGTATGTTACTTGAAAAGAATCATTGCATCAGACAAAAACAATTATCAGTAACTGAAGTGCGAATAACGTAGTTGAAAAGACATTATATCAAAATTTAGATTCGTTTTGCATGAATTACTTTATATGTGAAACATTGTAGAAGTGACGACAATTAATGACATCACAATTAGCTGCAATACCTCTGATGGACTCGATAATTTAGTAGATCTGAATATTCTAGAAAGTGTTTTCTGGTATGATGAATTGAAACCCCAGTTAAGAGCGTTTTGAAAGATTTCAGAGTGGTGCAGACCTCATGGAACTATGAACTAGAGTTTTCACACGCCACTGTGCGACAACAAGGAACTACTTGTAGATCATTCGCTACCATTAATGTATTTCATGTACCCAAACAATGATGAAATATTTCAGGATGTTAATGTACCTCTCACTGGGGCCAAATCTTTCGAAACTAGTATAAAGACCACATTCCAGTCAGACACAAACATACAATTCTAGGAAAATGAGTTTTTCTAATAAGATTCACAAACATGAATTGCATAGAATACATTAGAAATTAGATGAAAAGTTTATATGTTGTGCACAAATTCATGTCTCCGCAACATTTTTTCAGTTAGAGACGACTGTACTTGTAGCTGTGATGGGGTCAATTCCACGTCAAGCTCCGGCACTTGGCCGCGTAAAAAGAAACCACATACGATGTTAAATGACATTCCATGGCTTTGGGTAATTTAAAGTATTAATCCAAGTTCCTGTTCTTACTTTCGAAACCATTCATGTTCCTCAGTTACATTACAATGATTAAACATGATTACTTCGTTAGTATCAGCATTTAGGTTATATTTTACACGAATTTAATGTTGACGAGAAATGTTTCCTCTTCAATAAAAAAAACTTTTATTCCGCTTTCACAGCTGTTATTGATTTGTAAAGATATTTTTGTGTGGTTCTGTGATACACTAATGACTAATACAGCAAATATAAAAATTGACTTTAATCCCTTAAATGCCTTCGGCTTATATGTTCGTTTCGGTCAAAGGTTGCGTTATGTGCCCCAGACGTATATATCCGTGCTTCCGTAATACGATTGTTTTCTGTGTGCTTCTATCATTAAAACTATTCCAAATCATTTGGAATGTAACAAAATGACATTGATAGTATTTGCTAATGTTTTACTCATTTCATAAAAAAATTTGTTTATGCGCATTTTCTTTTCCCTGGAATACACCGCTTACCCGCGCATGCGGAAGAAACCGTGGTACTGGAAAAAGTATTGCGTAACTTTTAATCTGGATTTAAGGGTTTAAATTTGAGTTACAATTCTTAAATTTAAAAACAATGTTTCACTTGGTTACAGTCTTGCATACATAAAAATAATATTGAAGTATTGTTAGCACTTATTTTTAGTTTATTGAAGAACATGTATTTATGCATTACTAAAATGATAGCTAAGCATTAAGTACAATAAAATAATTTAATTACATTTCCACATATTAAACACTGCAAAACACTTTTTTTCTGTGCAGTAAATTAAAAATAATAATAATAAGCTCCTTTTTTGTGTTTTAATATTTGTTCGAAGAATCATCAGTAGTCAGCATGCATTGCGGCCTCCCATCGAGATCAGTAACTGTACTCTGTAATAAATATACGTTCATCATGTCTATCGCTAACTGTTTCTAGTATATCTAAAAAATTGAGGGGAGAGTATATAAAATGAAATTTTAATAACATGTGGGAACTTACATTTTTTTACCTCCTCCAAACTACACTCTTGCAATTTGTGACATTATTCCCTAGAAATATTTCCACATTTTCATCGAAACCATGCTTAGTTTTTTTCTCCGAAAAACCAGTTTATAGCAAGTCAATTTTACTAGGTCTCTTAATTTGGGAACTATAAATACACCTACTACTATTTAAATATTTGAAGTTGGTCAAAGATTGCCTGATATTAATAACTTTTAAGAAAACACTTACCAATACCAGGTTGATTTGGAGTGTTGGATTGATTGATTGATTTATGGTTTTTTGGCGCAAGAGCCATGTTTGGCTAAACTGCACCACACATTCGTTAGTATATTAAAATTTTAAAAATATATAAACACAATAAATATATGTGGGGCGCTGGTCAGGAATGGCACTTCGTTTATGATTAAATATAGATTTAATTACTTGTACTTATTTACATGCTATATACAATACGGATAACTACACAGTTCATCATCATAATGTCCGTCAACGTCTTATTTAAACACGAGGCGTCATTGACTATTCGTCCTTCTCCATACCGTCATTGTTGTCCATGCCGGCGTCTTTCTACAAAGGCGTCGTACCACGTTCGAATTGCGTCAGCTCCTGCCACGTCGAGCGCGTCTAACGACTGGCTGACTCACAAAACACTCAGTGCATTCGTGAGCATAAGGAGTAGAATAATTGGAGTGGCTTGGAAATAGCGATCGAAACCATATATATATATATATATATATATATATATATATATATATATATATATATATATATATATATATATATATATATATATATATATATATATATATATATATATATTGTATTTTAAAATGTCAGAAAAAACTAGTCTCGACGTGAAACTCTGTGATCTTGACGTGAATAGAAGGAAAGGAAAAATTGAATGACTAGAAAGAGGGTCGAAAACAGAGAAGGATCACTAGGGTAACCCGGGTTCGTGAAACCCGTGTTTATCAAAGGTAGTAAACCCCTTGGGAAAATGAAAAGATCACTAGGGTACCTCGAGATTTTAGAGTGTTGGAAGCAACAGGCTTATTTTTGCTACTAAAGGTTGCTTAACAAAATATTCATCCTTCTATTTCATAGACTTTAGAGAAAACTAGTTCTGTACAAGAAAGTATTTATACATTTGACAAGACTCTTCCATTTACGCACAAATCATTAATATTTATTTAATTTTATTGCATTTTCAGAAGAATAGAAAATAATTTCATGTCAATGCAACTTTTGCACTTAAATTTTAAAATTCAGTGATACATTTGTTGCACTCCAAATATTTTCTTCAGCAACTGTAACAAGCGAATCATTGACAGCTCATCTCCACATGATTACTTTTCAGGTATGTTTGCTTCTAAATGGCTTCGTACAACAGTTATACAACGGATCAAGTAATTGAGCAACATTTTACGTTACGGAATACGTATATCCGAATTTTTAATGTTAAAATCATCTTACTGAATCACGATTAATAACTTCTTCAAGGTCTTATAACCCTCCCCCCCCTCCCCAAATGTTTCCTACAGAAATGAAAAAATATCTTTAATTCTATTGTGAATTAGTACATCTTTGAGTTTCATTAAATCCTAACACAGAGTCAGAGGAAGTAATTATTCTCTTATTTATGACATTTCTTCTCAAACTTTCGATTCTTGCGACCCAGTTTTCAATCCTAATTTCCATCTCGCCCCCTTTCTCCATGCAATAACAATGTACTGAATTCAGTAATTCTATGCTTTGATGCTAAAGCTACAATACGACTTTAACCTCTTAAGTACCATCGGCGTATATAAACGTCTCACTCAGCTAATGTATTAAATTCCCCGGACGTATATATACGTCTTTCCGAAGTACGATCTTTTCTGTTAACTGCTATCCATAAAGTTATTCGTAAGAATGTTATGAAAGAACCTTGATAGTGTTTGCGAAGGATTTACATATTTCAGAGGGTTTCCTTCTTTATTCCTCTTTTATCTCCCCCCCTCCTCCAATACATCTCATACGCACACCTACATGAAACAACAGTGGCATTGTGGAGTGAACCCTAAAACTTTTAATCTCGGCAGTTAAGGGATTAATTATACACCGTACAAACTATCAAAATAAGTGTTATTTTTTGTAAATAATTGTATATATGACAAGCCCATGAAGTCACTGGTAATTGTTAAACTTGCTCTTAACTTAATATTGATCAATTATTAATAAAATACTTTCTGAAGTACTGATATATTTATAAGTGTATTATATTAGTATAAATGTGCATTTTATATTTTATTATGCCAGAATGTATTTTGTTTGCTTAAACTTTCAGCAAATTAATAATTTTTTTAAATAAGCCTTTGTTTTCGAGTTTTTAATATCCTCGCGCCACCCTTGTAGAGTTATCACGCCCCCAAGGGGGCGGGCCACAGTTTGAGAAACGCTGATTTATGACATATATCTACAAATGTAATCAGGTTTGGTGTATTCTTTCAGAAGCATGTTTCCAATTTTTCCCCTTTAAATAAAAGTACAAATATTAATATTTGCCACATAACGACAAACATTATTAGTTAGAAATGCATATATTATTCAACAGGTTTCGCAAGGGCAAGGTTTTTAACCAAGCAATATTCAACTTCGTTTTTATATATTAATTCCAAATAATTAAAAAAATCACGCAACTCTGTTTTCATTACCATGAAAAACTTCAAATGTTTTTTGGATGCAATGTAATTCCCGTCTGCTTCATTTACTATGCATTAATACGGCATCTCTTTTTCATCAGCCGAAGCGTAATTAACCGGTAGCCCCAATACAGAAAGCCCTTGATGTACTGCCTTTTATTGTGCAATTTATACTGGCATTCTGAACATTTGTTTCTGCTACCTGAAATCAATTTCTTCTAATGTTAGAATCATACAGATATAGCAACTTTCTAAACAATTCTAACGAAAGGCCTTGACGTCCTGTCTTTATTGCGCAATCTATACTGGCATTCTGAACATTTTTTTCTGCTACTTGAAAGGAATTTCTTCTAATGTTGGAATCATACAGATATAGCAATTTTCTAAACGATCCCTAGGATTCTGTTTAAGTTCACTGATATGGCAAGGAAAGCTCTTGCCTTTATTGCGCAATTTATACTGGCATTCTGAAAATTTGTTTCTAATGTTCTGTAAGGAATTTCTTCTAATGTTGGAATCATACAGATATAGCAGTTTTCTAAACGTTTCCTAGGATTCTGTTTAAGTTCACTGATATGGAGAGGAAGGCTCTTAACCCTTGATTTAACGAAGGTACTTATAAGTACCACTCACTTTAAAATTACATAGAATAAACATTTTTGCGAATATTTAGACGATACTTAACAGGAATATTCTTTGAAATCCAATCTTCCAAGATGTATGACAGCACGGATTCTATAATGATTACTTTACCGGGGAAGGTGAATAGATTTATTGCAGAAATTGCGTTTTCAGTGGACTGTGAAGAATATCATTGTTGTCCCGAAAAAATAGTTGATGTCAAAAATTAAGTGTTTTAATTTTTTGTAAATTAATGAAGACCTTAGATTTATTTTAAGTGAACAGTGTGTATAATTAATTTTACAGCTGACTATCTTTAATTAATTAATTAGCTCTAAAGGATTAAATTTCCGAAAGTTGAGTGTTTTGTTTATACATACCTCTTAAATTTTAGTGTAGTAATTAAAAAAACATTGCATTAAAAAACTGAAGTAAATCATAATGCGGTGGATAAAGGGTTAAACCTTCTTTGCTTTGGTCATCTTTGAAGTTCGGTAGAAAAGAGTAAACAAAGAAAATGTGAATGACATGAATTTCTTGTGTTCAACAATTTCATATTTAGCAGTTTTAATTGAATAAGTCATACTTAGTTATGTGTGTAGTGCTTACGAATTCAACAAAAATATAAGACAAACTAAGAATAAAAGAAAATAGTTAACGACACATTCTCGATGTAACCATTTTTCAGCTTATTAATTGCTTAACTAATTTAAGAGTTATTCTAAATGAGAACTAAAATCTTCATCCTTGTCACAATGTCTAATGATAACATGATTAGTTTTATGTATGATATACTGGTGGATGCATTATAAAAATCATTTGCTGATTCATTTGTTTGATCTCGGCCTTAACTAATTTTCAGTCCAGTGTCTGACTTTTGTAATTTAGATTTTACTAATCAAATTTTTCTATAATTTAGTTGCATGGTCAATGTAACTGCATTTAAATAGGATATTCTAAATTTTAGAAATAGTACAATATAAGCGAAGTACTAAAAATGTAAAAAGAAAGAAAAAGGCCAAGCGATATATTTAAACACACATATTTCAGAAATAAAAAGCAAACTTTATTGTGTTAAGAATATTTGCAAATTCACGAATATATCATTTCTTAAATTTGTTAAAATTGTCCAAGAAAATAAAATTATTGTTAAACATTCAATTACCCAGGGAAATATTGACAGTAAATAACTCATTTATAAAAGCTTTAAATAATTTTCATGAAATTAAATTAATATAAGAAATGTAATAAATGCGCATAAACCTAAAAGATAAACTGCAATATCTTTTGTACAAAAAGTAGAAAAGTTAACTTCCAAAAAAAGTTTGAAAAACTGGTTTCTTTAAAAAAAAACTATGACAATCTGATTTTTACCTAAAATTAAATTTTTTTTGAATGTATTTTTTTTAACTCTGAAGTTTTGTTACAATACAGATATTTTGTCTTAATACACACATTTTAAAAAAAAGTCAACATTAGATAACAGCTATTTTTCAGAATGAATAGTGTGAGAAATGACTGACATTATAAACGCATTCATTTTAAATCTAGTATTATTTGACGGTGAAAACGGAAGAAATCGGAGAATTTACAATAACAGCTATTTATCTAACCTTTACTGCAAAGTGAGCATTCAGTCTTAAATGACGTAAAACCATTTCTTCTTTTTATGTTTTCTCAGTGCATGCTTAGACTGCAATCAAATGTATAATGGAGGTCATTGTAAGTGATGGACTAATTTACTGGGTCCATTACTCTATAATCCCACATAGAATTGAATCAGAAATGCTTTCTGTGTAACTTACTGTAAGACGTTGATGACATTATTGACGTTATTAGCAAGCAAATATTGAGAATTAAAATACACCCAACTCTTTCTTTTCTTACACAGTAGATACCTCCCTTAAAAAAACTATGCAAAAAAATCCTTTCAAAAATGCAAGTGACATACGGTAAATTTGGAGATATGCACAAACATTTTTAAAAATCGTAAAAGATAGAAAATCGCAATATTTTTGAAAAAAAAACTGCGCAAAAAAGTAATAATAAAAGCCATGTTACGCTTTTATAATTGCAAAAATTTAAAATTAGTGTGAAGTGAGAATTCAATCTATATAAGTACATACAACTTATAAAAATTCAAATGTGAATTAGGAATAAAACTATTAGCTAACAACTGTGTACTCACATCGCTATTTGATAACAAACGTTCACGCATATTGCGAACTAGATAAAAGTTGCTCGATAAAAATAGGTGTGTCAGATATCTAGCGTAACTGTGGTTTCTGATTCATATGAAGAATTATGTTCATTATTAACGGTTTCTTTTGGTTGTTTGTTGTTACAAAGTCTTATTAACAACTAGTTATTCAAGTTGGTTATATAATTATTGATATCCCTGCTACATACAATTACGTAGAAATTTTAATGTACGCTTTATATCAGGATCATGAGTAGTAAAATGTTGTTCCCCATACCTGTAGCTCATTTTAAACCCTCGCGAATTAAATCCACTGTTAATAGATTCACTTCACCTTTTACATCGATACTACTTCCTTCTTTTTCAATTCCTACACTATTAGCTCATGATCTCTATATATTTATTTATTTATTTATTTATCTTGGTGTAATTTCAATCGTTAATAAAATACATTTTAAAGCGCTCAATTTAGCTGAAATTTTATATACAGGATTATTTTGGATGACAATACAATAATATAATAATAATTAATAAAAATAATTGATTAAAACTAATTATTTAAATAATTACAAATACAACCAAGTTGAGATCATTTTTTGCGACTTAGCGAACCTTTTGGCGACTTGAGTCAAAAATTGAAAATGTGTTTTTTTTCTCACGTGTTAAAGTATTAAGTTGAACTGAAACTTTTATACACGATTGTTTTGGATGACAATATGGTACTTTAATGATAATTAATAAAAATTAGTTACCACTTAATGTTGTGATTCTGTCATATGTGTATACATATTTATATTAATTGTAATTATTTAATTAAAATTAGCTAAAATAAAACTTTTCTTTGTTGATCTATGTAGGAATTTTAACTTATTTTTTTAGATTACTTGTTCAATTCCTACTATTAACTCACACTTTTCCTATATGTATTTATTTATTTATTTATCTTGGTGGAATCAGCATTCGTTAATAAAATACATTTTTAAACGCTCGATTTAAATAATTTTATATAAATTTTATATGAGAATTTTATGTGAAATTTTATATAAATGATTATTTTGGATGGCAATACAATAATTTAATTATAATTAATTAAATATAATTAGTTAAAACTAATTATTTAAAGAATTACTAATACAGTCACTTTGGCGATTTGACTACAATATTGGCGAATTGAGTCAAATCTTGAAAATGTTTTTTTCCCTCACTTTTTAAAGCATTCATTTGAACTGAAATTTTATATACACGATTGTTTTAGATGACAATATGATACTTTAATGATAATTAACAGAAATTATTTACCACTTAATGCTGTGATTATGTCATATGTATATACCTATTTATATTAAGTGTAACTATTTCATAAAAAGTAGCGAAAATAAAATTGTTGTTAGATCTAAGTAGGAATTGACTGATTTTTTTTTATAAAACGTCTTTATCATAAACTGATTAAACATTCAAATCTTCCACATCAAAAGGACACGAGTTTTCCAATGTTTTTTTTTTTTCTGAATTCGTGCGAAAACAAAAATGTGTACAAAAACTCATCACATTTCTACACAGTATTATTTCAGAATCATATAAAATAAAGGTGGGTATACCTTCAAGTTACTTAAACGGATAAAAAGAGAAAATTTTAATACTTTAAAAATGGATAATGTATGTGTTGGGTGGATGTTCTTATATAAATTCTAATTCTCAAACTTCTTATGTATTGAAAATCTGTGCATGTTACCCCAATTCCAGCAGTATAGAAGCTTCAGTAGGAAACGATTTTCTTCTTTTCTTACTTTTCTTCTTTCACTGCGAATGGATAGTACCTTAGGGAGAAATCACTAATACAATTATAACTCATAATTTTCTTCAGATTTTTTTTCTCCAGATACGTCAGCAGATTACGAGTGAACGCGATACTCAGTTTTCTTCCTTTATTTAAATGCTGATTAAGTTGTCTGAAGCAAAGAAAGAATTTATTGAATAATGAAGACTGATTATCTTGAGAAATACGAAGAAGTATTTTGCTGATTTATGAAAATGAGCAATTCTGTTACTTTAAAGATATGAATGTAAGAGTTATTTCCTTTGTTGTTAAAAATGAAGAAATACGTTTTAGTTCCCATGATACTGCCATACAGGGGGATGCTCTGTCAAGGGTAACAACTAAAGAGTGTTCCCAGAAATAACGATTTCGTGAGCTTTTGGTGACTATATACACCTCCCTGTGCTCCCGGGTTAATCCCAACCATTACGAAATCCAGTTATCTTCGCCCTCTTGGCGACATGCTTGAAAATTACAAAGAAATCTTTATTTCAAGTCAAGTTATATACGAGTTTCAATTAAAGGTAAATTTTTGAATAAGAAAAAAACGCCTTCTCGACTTAAAAGTGGAAATGTGTGTCATATTCGTTTCATTTACGATTTCGAACAGGTGTAAACTTTCTTTTTAATGTAATTTTATTTGAAAAAAAAACCATTTGGAATAACACCATTATCTTATTTCATGATAAAAAAAAGTCTGAAAATACGCAAAAGTAATAAAGGTCAACAAAGTTAAAAAAAATTGTAGTAAGAAAATAAACTTTATGAATTAATAAAAATATTCCTCAAAAGAACATTTGTTGCAATGAGTAATTTCCTTTGGTGAATTTTTACTATTTCGTGATAATTCTGTTTTATTCTCTTTGTCTCTCACTCTCTTCATTTAGGTTAAGAACGCCAACATCCGGATTTTTTCTTCCTATGTCTCTTCCCGCTTTCAATTCATTGATTTCGACATAATGTATTGTCACATGAAAAAGCAACAAAAACATGCTACGTTGGAATAAGAAAATAAATATCTATTAACAGTATGTTTTCTATTCACAAATCAAAGGGAACCCCGAGGGAAACAATTATACTACGGACACGCAAAATATTTTGTCACACTTATGAAAATCATTTGTTATTTTTTTATGTGTCTCCAATGGTTAAGAGATCCATGCAAGACCATAACCACAGGTTATTTTTTTTATAAGTATTAAGTCATTTTTAATCTCCCAATCTCATAAAACTAATGAGTAATTTTAAACGTGTGTGTTTTAGTTAAAAAAAGTATGTAACATATTTCTTAATTTTATAAATATACTGTACTTCATATTAAATTATTCAAATATTTGCGCTAAATAAAAAAAAAATACTAAATTAGAAATTCTTAAGGAACCTTCAATCATTCTGAAGAATACAAAATTTGTAATTTTCTTGCTTTACTAATTAATTAGAAAATTTCTACCTCATACAAAATTAATGCAATAATTTTGCAATAATATACATGTATTAGATTTTGTCTGACATTGGGTACATTAAATTTTAATGTGCTTTTATAAAATATAAGTACATATTTTACAATACACAGATTACAGCACACAAATATAAGCACGCAGTTTTTCCTCTCACATGTCTTTAAAAATAAGATTTTTAATGCAAAATATTCTTTAAAAAAATTATGTAAAATACATTATATTTCTTGTACATATATTATTATTATTTACGACATTCATTGCCACAGTTTTATATTTTTTTATGACTAAGAGAACATAAATATTATTTTCACACACATATAACGTATTTTTATATAATCCAAACTGATTTATTCTTAATTTCAGGATAATAATGAACAGAAGAGAATTTTTTAAGAAAATGGGAGCACGCTTAAAAATACTAATGCATTTATTAATAATAAATACCTTCAACATGAGCACGCTAATCACAATGTGTCTAAGAAGGAGAAATTGTACCAGACGAAATCTTATACATTTTTAATGGAATACAGTAACACCCCCAACTTACAAGTAAAGTAGAACTGAAAAATAACGAATTAGCGTCAGTCGGAGTATCATTTCATATATAAATACAAATAATTTAATTCAGTGGCATAAAAGACGAAAGTAAATGATGATTTAGAAAAAAAAAATGTTTGAAATCTTTGATAAACCATAAGTCTTAATAAAACCTTTGATAACGCAAATACAAAATAACAAAGCGAAGTTATTTGGAAGTAGAAGGTTTCATAAAATCTATCTGGTGGCTTAAAGAAAATTTTCTTCTCAAATTTTTTGTAGCATGCTAATAATATTTTTTATATCTTGTTTTGTTGAAATAATGCACTCTTCGCGTTGGAGTCTATGTTTTCTAAATTGTTTAACCCTTTTTCAGTTAAACTCTGTTTAGTTCTCCAATCTTCATTCAATATTCTTATTCAATTGCATCTGAAGACTAAGTTCTTCAATGCCTTGCTTTTGTTTAGCTCTTGCTTTTGCTCATTTCTAAGAGATCATACATTGCCAGCTCCTGTTAGTGGGAATCCAACAGTTCATGAACGTCATTAACATCCATTTTTGAATTTATTTGCCTGGAAAAATCAACAACTTTAGTTCCAGTACCAATTTTGTCAAGCTCTGGTATTGATTCTGCCCGCGTTTCAGGAATGGAAAAAAATTAATCAATAAGATTTTATAATTGCTTAACTCGGGGTATTTTAAATCTAGGTTGATTGATTGATTGTTGATTTTTTGACGCAAGAGCCAAGTTTGGCTATACTGTGCCACACATTCGTTAGTATATTAAAATTTTAAATATATATGTATATATATATATATATATATATATATATATATATATATATATATACATAAACAGATAAATGTACTTTAAAATATCAGAAGAAAAATGTAAAATTGATCAAAGTATTTAAAAGTGCATAAATGTAAAATTTTACAGTCAAATGATACAATAAAATCCTTAAGAAAATTTTATTTCATGTAAAACATCAAAAGGGTATCAAAATGCAAAATGGTTTGGATGGGGAGTTTCTCTAACCAAATCAGTCAAAAAATTTTGGTGGGGAATTCCCCCTCCAAGTCAGACCATAACTTAAAATAAAGGCATTGAAAAAGACGAATGTTAGTTTAAAACAAAGTTAGATAATACATGGTATTTAAAAAAAAATTAACATCTACTGTTCCTGTATCGGGGTGGAGTTAACTAGCGTAAATATTGTTTAGCAAAATTTAAAGGATCTTCTTTAATGGTGTATTTATTCGGAGGATCTTGCTCAAGTTCCTCCTCCTCCACTTCATAAGTTATCATATCCTCGTCATCGGTTTTTAATTGTGTAGGTGCTGACTTTCTAGGTCTATGTGGAGCCATTTTTATTTCAATTTCTGGTTTTTGTACTTTTGGACGCTTTCTTTCATTTCTTGAATTTCGTTTTACACACTGTGGAATTTCAGGTACATTAGAAGGTTCACTATTGGATGTAGAAGGGACAGATTCTGGTAAGGTTTCAGTTGAAAGCGCATTAAATTTATCAGGAGTTGTAAGAGGGTGGGTTTCAGCTGATAAAGTTGAGGCAGAGGTATTCAGGCTATTGTCAGGGGCAGCAGCAGAAGAAGAAATGGTTTCAGGTAACCGAGATTCAATTTGTGTGGTTGGTTTTATTGAAGAGATGCGGAGGGCAAGATGTTAAATCGATACCTCGATTTAACATCTTGCCCTCGGAAATCGAGGTATTACTAATAAGGTATTGTAAGGTATTGTAATAAATAGTCCCACGCATCATGGAGTTGCCTCAGAAGTTCACTCTATGAATATATCTTTGGGTATATTGGGCGAAGACTTTTTTTCCTATAATATTCCTACACAAAAACAATGAAATTGTTGACCAGACATTTAATATCTTTGGTTGTTTGTTTGCTTTAAATTGCACATTTTCTAAGGTTTTTTATCAATAACATATGTGAGATTTTGCCGCATTTTCTTGAAATCATATATATAGTGTAAAAAAATTAAATAAAATACTAAATGAGAAAGTTGCTTAACCTGCAAGGCCAATGAAGAAAGAAATCGGATTCCAAGAAACATTACAATTGAAGATACAATCTTTGGACTAAAATGGATACTTATTATGATTTCTAAGGCTATCACTGTACTCGGCCATCAAATTAGAGTTAATTTGTTTTATGGTACCCCCATCCCCGTAGAGCAGACATTTTCAACATAATCGAAGAAAAAAAACAGAGCCATGTTGAAAAGTTAAGAATATTTGTAACTCAGGTGGATGATAAACCAGACAGTAAAGTAAACTGAAATTACGAAAAGAGAACAATAAGGTTTCTCTCAAAGAGAAAAATATGAAAAAAAACTTTATAAGAAAAACTAGGGTAAAAACTTACATGGAAAAATTAACACCATAAGTATATAATGAAGTATATGCAACCCAGTCAGAAATTCCGGCTAAATGACTTGTTGAAGTATTAATCTATCGAATCAAAGTCAGTGGCGCTACCTAGATGGTTATTTTGCAATTGATTTATATATATATATATATATATATATATATATATATATATAAATCCTGCAAAATGATTATAATGTGATATAAAATGTGCATACAAAATGATTATCCCATCAATTTCCTGAGAAAATATATAGATCAGAAATATTTCTTAAAAATATTTTTAAACTCGTAAAATGCACAAATCCACCACACAACATTAGGTCCACAAAGTCAGCTTGTTAGTGGTCCAGCTGTGAAGAATTTGTGCATTCCCACACACAGGTTACATTTTAATATACATTTTAATACACACACACTTAAACAATATTTACACGACTATATATACACTTTAAAATTATTTATTACCAGTTAAACATTTATGTCCAAACAGACATTTATGACCAATCAATCAAGCAAGTCTTTTACATGTGATATGGTTTGCATCTAATGCCAAGTAGTCATACTCTAGTGTTGGATCAAGAATCGATTGGATTGACATGGTTAGATGTTATGAGCAAAATATGATGTGTAATTGATATATTAAAAATGAAAAGTCGTGCTATAAGAAATGGATCATATTCTTGATGGGATACTGTTTGGTGAGTCTTTAATGATTTACTCTATTCATTTGTGAATATACTGTATTTTTAATGATTTACTCTATTCATTTGTAAATATACTGTGTTTTTAATGTGAACATTCGGTTTTTAGAAATTTTAGTTTGAACTTTCGGATTTTTTAGCTTGAACTTTCGAATTTTTTAGATTAAACTTTCAGATTTTTTTAACTTGAACTTTCAGATTTTTTTAACTTGAACTTTCGGATTTTTTAATTTGAACTTTTTGATTTTAGATAATTTTTGATTTGAACTTTCGGATCTCAAATATTTTTTGATTTAACTTTCGGATCAGGAATTTATTTTTTTCTACCTTTACAACTATTTTAAAGATGGGTGCATCATCTTGGGAGTTTGAAGGTTCACTTATATTATGCACTAAATTGTTTTTAAATTTTAATATTGCAATATCTTTCGGAATGTGATGGCGAAAAGTTTTATTTTTAAAGTATAATGATTTAATTTTAAATTTTTATTTTAAGTATAATTGTTTAATTTTAACTTTTTAATTTTTAATTTTTACAATTTTTTTTTCTGAAATTTAAAAAAATTTTTCCAATTAACTTACCAAGTTGCAATAGGGGGAAGGTTGGCGCCATCAAACAGTTTAACCCCACTCACTCGGTCCTAAGTCCGAGATTGCACTTGGATATTTTTTAAATTTTTATTTTATTTTATATTTTTAAATTTTGTTTGAAAATGATGGAACATTATCTTTATATTCGCCATTGATATTCTGAGGTGTTTTAGTATTTTAGATTCATTTATTTCAATTTTTAAATTGATAATTGTGATTGTTTTATATATTTTTATATATTTAAATATATATATATATATATATATATATATATATATATATATATATATATATGTATATATACATATAAATCAATCACAACTTAATAATCAATTAAAAAATTTAAATTATATGAATCTAATAATACTAAGTCCCATTTCAAAATATCATAGGCGAATATAGAAGATAAACTCCAACGTTTTCAAACAAAATTAAAATATTATAAAATAAAAAAATTATAAAATATCCAAGGGCAACCTCGGACTTAGGACTGATAAGTGGGGTTGAACTATTCTGCTCAAAACAATTAGGGGAGCAAGCAAAAAAGAAGAAAATCGTGTGAGACAGCCACGTATTAGCATACAATGCATAGTACACGCGTATCAATGCGCAATACAGAAAAAAAAGGCGTAAAAAAATTTGGAATTAAGCTTTAATTCTTTGAAAATATGGAAAAAACATGAAAAGATGATTTAGGGCAACAATTTGGTTACATGTAAACGAGAAAAAAAGGTACTGTTTAGACATGATGCATGAGTTTTAATAGGGCGTGTGGTCTCCTCGAACAGCTAAGACTGCTGCACACCTGTTTGCCATGAATGGAATGAGGTTATCGATCAGACTTTGAGGAATACTGTTCCACTCTTGAAGAAGTGGAATCTCTAAGTCTCGGACAGTAGCAGGTGGCCTTGGTCGCGCAGGAATGCGTCGTACGAGCATGTCCCAAACATGCTCGATTGGATTCAGGTCAGGAGAGCATGCTTGCCATTCCATACGCTGTATTGTTTCAGCATCAAGCATGTTCTCCACCAGACGAGCTCTATGCGGTCGGACATTATCATCCTGGAAAACAAAGGAATCTCCAATGGCTCCAGCGTAAGGGATGACATGAGGTTGAAGTATCTCGTCTTCATACCTTTGGCCCGTTAAAGTGCATTTCCGAATGATATGCAGTTTCGTACGTCCGCCTATGTTGATTCCACCCCATACCTTCCAATCAGCTCTTTTGTATTGTGACCTTTCACGAACGAATGCGGGGTTATTTCGAGTGTCCCTGTTCCTCCATACAAGAACAGGTCGGATGTCACACTCTAGACTAAATCGGGACTCGTCTGTAAACAGCACTTGGCTCCAATCATGTTGCTCCCAAACTTGATGTTCAGCAGCCCATCTTCTTCGGGCCGCACGGTGGCGTGGGGGTCAACGGAATGCAGACCATTGGCCTACGTGCATAGAGACCTCCCTCATGAAGCCGATTACGTACTGTTTGGCTGAACACCCTTCGTCCTGTTGCCAAGAGCAACTGTCTTTGCAGCTGCGTAGCATTCTCTGATCTGTTTCGACGGGCTGTTAACTGTATATACCGGTCATCAGTTGATGTAGTGGCGCGTGGCCGACCTGCCTCTGGTCGACGTCTAACATTTCCTGTTTCTTGGAATCAATTCCACAGACTTGCAACAACACTTCTGGCGACTCCAACAGCGTCCGCGACACTATGTTGTGTTTGCCCGATTCCAGTCTGCCTATAACACGCCATGCCATAGATTCCGGTAAATTACGTTGTTGAGACATTCTCAAGTAACCTTGTCTCAAAAAAAAAATACTGCGCAATCGAATTTCACAGTTACGGCAATAAAACAGACGTTTCTGCAACATCCCAATTTCTGCCCTTATCATCCTTTTCTGGTTTTTGACGTCATGAACTTTGATTTGCATATAAAGTTTTCTTCTTCCGTTTCTTGGTAGGCTTTACATTATGGATGATTCATTTTATGTTACTTATTGGTATACATCTTTGCTTACTTTTGTTAAAATCATGTGCTCCCCTAATTGTTTTGAGCAGTGTAGTTTGATGGCGCCAAACTTCCCCCTATTGAAACTTGGTAAGTTAATCAAAATATTAAAAAAGTTAAAACTATACCATTAACTTGAAAAATAAAACTATTTGCCATCGCATTCTGAAACATATTATTAAATTAAAATATTAAAGTTATAAAAAAATTAAGTGCATAATATAATGGACCATCGAGCACCAAAGATGATGCACCCATCTTTAAAATAGCTGTATAGGAGGAAAATATATCTAAAACCGGAAAAAACAAATTAAAGAGCAGTATGTTCACAAATGAATAGGGTCTATGTATATATATGATTCATAAATATATAAATACACAGATAGCTAAAAGATTCTAAGTAAAAATATTCAAGATAGGAAATATTAGGCACAATAGTACGATAACAAATTCCTGAACTTAGGAACCTGGATTGCAGATTTAAACAAGTCTTAGGGGTAGCCAACCTTCACCTGTAATTTTCCTATACGATGTGCCATGAGGAAAGGAAAAAATAATAATGTTAGGAGAAATTTAAATATAAAGAATAAAATCACTATACTATTAAAATATAACGATAGAGTTATATCCTACTAAAGAGTGTTTTTTTCCAGGTATAGAAGTTTAAGTTGGCATTACTTTCCAAGATGGCGACTGATTTAACAACTGTCAAGTGATTTATTCTCAGTTTGGTTTGGCAATTCATCAAAACGATCATCAAGCAAGGCGTAGATTCATTGAATGGGCCCAAAACGGGATTGCCGTTGTTCCCGATTTTCATAAGCGAATTTTGTTTAGCGATGAAACGCACTTCTGGTTGAATGGCTACGTCAACAAACAAAACTGCCGCATTTGGAGTGAAGCTAATCAAAAAGTGTATGTCGAAGCACCGTTACATCCAGAAAAACTGACTGTTTGGTGCGCTTTATGGGCAGGTGGAATCCTTCTTCAAAAACGATGAAGGCCACAACGTTACAGTCAATGGTGATCGGTATAGAGCCATGATTACTAACTGTTTCATTCCTGAATTGAACAATCATGATGTCCATTAGCTGTGGTTCGAACAAGATGGCGCAACATGTCACACAGCTCGTGCCACAATCGATTTATTGAAAGACACGTTTGGTGACCGCCTAATTTCACGTTTTGGACCTGTGAATTGGCCTCCAAGATCTTGTGATTTAACACCGCTAGACTATTTTCTGTGGGCTATGTTAAGTCATTGGTCTATGCGGATAAGCCACAAACGCTTAACCATTTAGAAGACAACATTCGCCGTGTTAATGCCGATATACGGCTATAACTGTTGGAAAAAGTCATCGAAAATTGGACGTCCAGATTGGACTACATCCGAACCAGCCGTGGCAGTCCTATGCCAGAAATCATATTAAAAATTTAATGCCACAAGATTATCTTTCGAATAAAAAAAATCATGTCAATCGAATAATACATCGTTGTTTTATTGCAATTTAAGTGGACGGTGGACCTTTGAAATTAATTTCTTAAATTGTTAGCTTAATTAGCTGGAATTGGAATTAATATAGTAAATGATATATATATTTCCCAATTTAAGTATATTTTTTTTGAAAAAATTTATAATTTGATTTTTTTTTTTAAAAAATTTAATTTTTTTAAACTTTTTAAAAATGCTTCTTGCAAATCAATTTTTAAGATAAGTACATAATTTTTGTTTTACATATATATGAACTATAACTAAATATATCTGTGCATGGATTTTAAATTCAGCATAAAATTTGATGAAAAAAAGATAAATTTTCTTTACTATATGAAATATATATATATATTTCACCAATTATCACATATTGAAAATATTCAAAACAACGTAAAATATGATCCGTTAAATCTTTTTGAAAACTAATGTACAAATTTGTGAATTACACTTTCTTTCATAACTTGTTAAAATTTCTAAGATATACGACATGATATGAAACGCAAGGAGCATTTTACGTAATAAGGAAAAGAGAAAATTTATGAACTGAGAAAAATGCATTTTAAACATTTATTTGAGTAAAATAAAAAAATAAAGCAACATTTTACATAATTACTTACCTTTACTTGAAAATCAAACATATAAGAGATTATTATAGCAAAAATCTAATTAATATTTAAATTATTTATTATATTTAGTTATATATTCAATAATTCAAGAAACACGCATCCTCAAAGCTGATACTTATACAAAAAATATAGCGTGGCAAAACATTCACTTAAAATTGACCAGCACAATATGACAATCCTTCAGATTTTCTATTTATGTTTTCTATTTTATTTGAGATTTTACGCTTCATAGTTCTTTTATCTTTTGCTATTTGATAAGTTTTACTTCTGCTTTGCTTTAATCGACGCTCATCTCTTACTCCACTGATTTGCATCGAGGGTAATGAAGCATTCTGATGTACATGTTTCAAGGTAAACAGGGATCCAAAATTGAATTCACTAACAGCTGTTACAACAGATATTTCCAGTCTTTTCTTTGATTGGAAACTTTCTTTTGGGCAGTGACTCCAGATAACACTGTGCAAACTTTCATTTGCATTTTGACTCTTACCTGAAGTACACCGAGACAATATCTCGTTGCTTGCTAATCGCTGATACACAGGGAGAATCTTTGCAACAACCTCCTGAGTTAATTTTGTCTTCATAACTGAATGACTTTCAGGGGATTCTTCATTTGCTAAAGCTCTTTTGAAAAAACACCAAGAAAGCTTTCCATTAGGACATTAGTTGTGTTTCAGTTTGGCGTCTGTGGAGGAAAATGATAAAGTGTGGCGTAAATAGCACTTTTCATTTTTTCGACATCATTACAATTATCTTTAACGGCTTTTCTGTAAAAATTAGTTAGCTTAACTATTGTGGTTTCTTTTAAGCTACCAACCTTTTTGCCACCAATGCAAACACCTTTGCTTCGCCACTCTTTTACTTTGCTGCGTAAACCTGTTCCTAGGCGCTTGGAGATATGGTTGATACATTCCTCTTTTTTTATTGGTTTACCTTTTCCATAGATGTTCAACGACATCAGATGTTGGAATGTTTTTGAATCGGCATCCGACAATATGCAAGTATAGCGCATATTACACTCCTTGCAGCAGCTTCCATTTCCATACTAGATGAGGAACCTGTATGATTTATTTGACATTCAGATTTGGACCTTCATACCAAATTGCAAAATCTGGACTATCGCCCAAGAGGTCTCTTACTGCGGCAGTACATTCTGTACATTACTTTGATAGAATTTCATAATCTATAACTAAACCTGTCAATAAATCAATAACAACTCCTATCCCGTACAGTGATTTATAGCCCCGCTTTTGTCAAGATCCATCAAATGACACAGTAATGTCTAAAACACCCGTTTCCTTTTTTTTTTCTTCATCATTTAAATCAAGATGTTGCTTCCTAACTATATTTCTCGCTACTTCAAGGGTCTGATGTTTCATCTCACTATTTTCTTCCGACAAAATTCAAGGGTCTGATGTTTCATCTCACTATTTTCTTCCGACAAAATTTTAATGTGCTTCGAAAAGATTTTTTGTCCATTGCATTCATACCAGTCACTAATGCAAATAGTTCCAATGCCGTGTGACCTTTCCCAAGTCTTAAAAAAAGACGAAACCATTTTTTTGTTAATGTCAAAAAAAAATTTTTTCTTTCACGCGAGCACTGGAAAATGAGGAATTTAACTCTGCCTCACAACTAGAGCAAACCAACTCTCGTTTTGATGCCATACCCAAATGCGTTGTTTTTATGATATTTAAAGCATTCATATCACATTTAGGGCACTTTACAGTCGACAGTAAATTCTTCCATATGTTTGTATCAACTAATACATAAGTTGTATCATCTTGTTCATTTGCCAAATGCTCTAGAGAAGTGTGTGACAGAAGAGACAGCTTTCTTTCTGTTGCTGTATTCAGTTCACTAGAATTTAGTGTGCAAGTATTTACTTTTGCTTTCTTTTCATAATTAGATGATGCATGACCACTTGCATTAGGGTCATTGTCATGAAAACTTGGATGTTCCAGTTCTAATTGTCCTGAGGCCCATCTCTTCTTTGCTTTTAGCAGAGCCTACATTTTACGTTTTGATGGCCTTGCTTTTGGCACATGATATCGAGAACTAATTCTGTGCATTGTACAAATACTAAATTAATTTATCAAGAACATTGTAGTCGAGTGTTCAATCAAAAAAAAGGAAAACTTCGAAAGAAAAAATTACGTTAATATAATAAATATGCTGTGTTATAACAGGTATGAAACAAGCACGCTAACACAACGTAAACAAACAATCCACAAGTAGAAGTTGAAGTTTCTATAGGCACCCTTTTCATAAAATGTGTGATGAAAAAAATAAGTGAGGCTAAGCATATGCTAAAAACTAAATACAATAGTTCTTGTTTACGTTCAAATGACAGGTACCACACCCATTTAAATGGTCGATGGCGCCATGTTTAATTCATGCATCACTCATAACTCAGTAATTATTCATCAAAATGAATAAATTCTTCGACAGAATCATTCTGTGAAATATATGGAATATTATTAGTATAAAAATAAAAATCGCAATTTTGACCAAAAATTTTTGTCCACCATCCCCTTAAGTTCTATACCTCTAAAAAAACACCCTTTTTTGTAGATTTAAAAGATTTAGTAAGACTTACTTCGTGAGTATATCAACTTGTTATGTTTCCCACCAAATATAACAGAGGAATATCAGTACCGCATAAAATTAGTAAATTATGATAGAATAATAAAAATTCTACATATATATCTACGTTTAAAAAAAACCATAAACATATATTAATATAAATATTTTCAGAAAATAAATTATTTCAAATTTTTTTTAAATAATAATATTATTTTTTTAAACATGTGGCACAATCTATTGAGTAATTGTATAATTAATTAAAAATACTAATATTAAAACATAATATCAATAATAGTTATTAATACATAATGTATTATCACTGAGAAGTATTAGCAATATAATTGTGTAAAGAAAGTTAGCAGGATATCCATGTTCATTACATTGTTTAATAAATTTATTAAAATTTAAATATATATTAGCTTTATTGCTAACTAATACATTACGATAAATGTAGTTAAAAATAATATTTATATATATAGATATAGATAAATTTGAATTCCAGTAAGACACTTTAAGAATGTTAAAATCAAAGGTATTAATCATAAATATTACTAAGTAATTTAAAACCCTTAATATACAATGTTACATCTAAGAATTTAGTTTTAATTAGATTATAATTAGTTTTAACTAAGTTTGAGTAATCCGGGTAAAATTAATATTGGGGGATTAAAATTATTCGCAACAAAAATAATTAAATCATCAATATATCTAATAATGTAATAGTCATTATTAATAATATAATTATATCCATAAAAGTGTAAGTATAAATAAGCCAAAATATTGCTAGCAGGGTCTCCTTGTGGCAAGCCTTTATTTTGTTTATATAATGAACCGTTAAAATTAATGTAATTTTCTTTTAAGACTAAATCTATGAGAGTTCTAAATTTGTAAAAATTAATATTAAGATTATAACTACTGCGGTTTTCTAAATTTACTTTAATAATAACATTGATATCAATAGAATAGAAAAGATCATCAAAGTCATAACTGTAAGCTGAATATTTTTTTAAAAAAAAATCTATAATAATAATTACTATTTTCATTTATAACTTTATTACATTGCTGATTAATAAAGTTTGTATAATATTATGAAGTAATTTGCCTGTAGTAGTAATATATGTTTAAGAACCATTTGTCACAGTTCTACATTTAACGGGAGTTTTATGGAATTTTGGTGTTTAAAATATATATGGAAACTTCATTTTAGGAACCCAAAAACCTAATTTTTTTATAAATAGCAATAATACGATTACTAATTTACTTATGTGACAAATCCAATTTTTTAAAAGATTCATTGTTTAAAAAATGTTCATTAAGCATATTATAATAAAAATACTTACAAATCAAAGCATAGTTTCCAGGTACTTTATCTATGTAAACTATGATAAAATTATTTTGGAATTATATATATGGTTTGGGCACCGATTGAGCTGCTTCACCACGTTTTGACTATCGTGGTTTTCACACAATATTGTCATAAGTGACCCATTTCTCAACCCCAATCACTATCCGCATAAGAAATGGGTCGATTTCATTTATTTTGGCCAAGGCTTCACGGATAGAAATTCAATACATCTTGCTTTTTGTGTTGATTGGTGTGATGCGCAAATGGTTTAAAACTGTTTTATGGTCGATCTGTAGCTGTGGGCGATGCTACGACTACTAACATGCCGGTCAACATCGATTATTGCTGTGATTTTTTAACATTTTCGAAGACGGGGCTGCCTGTGCAAATTGCATCTTTAACATAAAAAATACCTGAACGCGCGCGCGGAATCGATGAAACCAAAATTGCACGTAATTAGCTGTTACAGTATCGGCAGCATAAACACCATTCGCAATTTCAGCGAACGTGTTTGTATTTTCACCTTTATCAAAAACTGTAAAAATGAACTAATTTTCTCTTTGCTGACTTCAATTTTCAACACACTGTAACTCACAACTGAAAGGACCAAACAAAAAAAAGCAAAATATGATTTTTAGTGTGAAATATCATCTTGACAACGAGCATAAATTTGAAATTGTTTGATCGATACTTCACGAGATATCGACACTACAGCCATCTACGGAAAAACTATTGGATTCTTTTTCCCTAACAAATATATATATATATATATATATGTGTGTGTGTGTGCGTGAGTACGATATTTTAAAGAAATTAATAATCTAAATTGTAAAAGAGTTAATAAAGGGTGTTTTTTTTAGGTATAGAACTTTAAATTGCAATAAAACAAAGATGTATTATTCAATTGACATGAATTTTTTTTATTCGAAAGATAATCTTGTGGCATTACATTTTAAATATGATTTCTGGCATAGGACTGCCACGGCTGGCTCGGATGTAGTCCAATCTGGACGTCAAATTTTCTATGACTTTTTCCAAAATTTGAGGCCGTATATCGGCATTAACACGGTGAATGTTGTCTTCCAAATGGCCAAGCGTTTGTGGCTTATCCGCATAGACCAATGACTTTACATAGCCCCACAGAAAATAGTCTAGCGGTGTTAAACCTCTAACTGAATACCTTCCTCCTGAAAAACTATTCCGAAAGCGTTTTACTCTTATATTGCTATTCCCTTCAAAAATGCAACAGACTTCAATTCTTTCCCCCTTTTAAAACTTGGGAGGTCAAAAGGGGAGAACTTTATGACTTGGTTCGGCGTATTTGATCATTGAGAACCAGGATAGCAATCGTTTACAGCTAGCTGTTAAGTTGCCTTGGGCAATCTTGTATGAAAACCGTAGTTCTTTCTACTCTGTCGTTTTCCCCATAGATTCAGTCACAGTAAAATTAAAACAGAATGCAGGGTAAAAAAACATGAAATAAATGGCGTGTTAAAAGTTGAAAAATAGTTATATTTTCTTCAAAGAAAATGTATTTTTCTGTCATTTTTTAAAAATTAAAAAAATATTTTGGTATTGCGATTTGAACCAGAAAAAAAGCATCCTGTATTCATTTTTGAATATGAGAGTAAGAAAACGCGCTCACTTTCATGTTTTTAAAAAAGTTATGAGGTAAAAAGAGTAAAGGCCCTATCTTTTTTTTTAAAACAATAAGACATAAATGGTGCATATTTATGAAATAAAACAGATCTTTCTCTATTCAATTATATTTTTTATTTAGAATAACATAAAAAATGATTTCAATACTTTTAATTTATTTAAATTTAAATCATATAAATGATATTTTTATGTTAACTGAATATTTTTCGGAAAAATCTAAATTTTCATTCCTAGTGCTCTCCTTTTCGAACTCCTTGTATTAAATAAAAATATCTTTTCTACATCGGCATTTGTGATCGACATAACACACATTCAGTCAATAATTTTTAATTTTAATGGGGATATACTTCTTCAAATGCGCATGACAGTACTTCTAACCATTTTCTACTCAAGTTAAATTTCTTATCTTTATATTTCTTTTATTACAAGGAAAAATGTCACACATCGATAAAATTTTGTCAGTCATTCCAAATCGATTGCGAGAAAAGTTCTCCCTAATTAATTTTGTCTTTCAAAACAGTACATTTTAAAACAATTTTGTTCAGTGAAGTTAACCGACAGTTCCACAATGTATTCATACCAAATTTTAAAAAACAAATTTAACATTGCGAGTATTAAAAGTACAAATATTTCCCCTGTAGGAAAATATAGTATGAGATTCTGTGTGCGGTTGTGAAAGAAAGTTTTCGTACGTGTAGACTATTTTTGAAAATTTAAATATCACTGAAGCTGATCATATAACTGCAAATGAGCCTTATTTTAATGTGTGCTGGTATCAAAGTAAAACACTTTACAATATTAAACAGCCTGTGGGATTAAACTCAATATCAAACTATTCGCAAAATGGCTTACAACTTCTATTCAAATTGTAAAGAAACTGAAATATAAATATATCTTACTACAGTCAAAAATATTCATAATATGTAAATATCCTATCCCTCCACTTATTTCAGTACAGTTTAAAAACTGTAGCTGAATGCAATTTTTTATATTTATAAACGAGGCATAACAGCTCACATACTCGTAAAAATGTCTTTATCATTTTTAAATATACTACTATAAAACGTATATGGATTGTAAGATCAGTTGTAAAATCCTAAAAGCTTTTAGAGGAGCTAAAAACATGTAATTTTGTATTGATCATATTTTTAATATAATACACAAATATACATGTTATTAAGCAAATACATTTGAAAAATAAAATTTTCCTTCTGAAATAAATGTAATTGAAAGAAAAATGTTTAATTGCAAATGAGTGGAAAACATGTTTATCTAAGGGGTATCCCCAAAGTGAGGCAATCCTCAAACTTAAAACTCAAACTGAGAAGCACAACAATCCATGAGGGCCAGGAACTACTGTGACATCATAATCGGACGACGCTGAGGTGCATGAACAGATGTCCCGATTTGGTGGTCTGTCTGAAGAGAGACCTTCAGTGTTTAAGACCGAAGCAAGCTTGGTACTCATTTATCGACCCAATGTAGCGGGGATGAAAGGCAGAGTCGACCTTGCGCAGCCCGTTAATAAAACCCCAACCTAAGTGGTGTGGAAGCACTATACACTACCACTCGATCCAATTCGGTGAAAAATAAAATTTAATGTTAGAATCTTATATAAATCCCTAATGAATGAGGCAGTCCAAAATTTTTTTTCATGTAAACTGTTTAGATGGAAATGGTTAATTATGAACATTTCACAAGTTGCATAAATTAAAATTAACCGTTATAGTTTACATAAATTTTTAAGGGTGCAAAAGGTGTATTTCTGCAGCATGAATTAATTTTAAAAGGAATAATGTTACAAAAAGTAGTACAAATCTATCTAAAGTAGGGTTGGTTACCTTACATATTGTCAAACACAACAATGTATTGGAAGCCAATTCCACAATTCGTTGTTATAAAAATGTATGGAACATTACAAGATTTAGTTTTTGCATTTGTAATTTATATATATATAATTTTTCCTGGGAACTTTAAAAGTTAGAGCGGCATATCCATAAAACCGCGGTTCTCTCTCTGTTTTTCCAGATCGCCCCTAACTAAGCCGGCTGTGCCATAGTAGGTGAAAATGCCAGATTTTGTTTGCCAAGATCATTTTATAGCAGACTGCATTTTTCATGTATTTTAGATGGTCGTTTATATTTTCTACATCAATATCCTTATGTCTGAATTTAAAATTACATAAAATTCTTGACATTTGCATCAATGACCATTATAATTTTTATTAGTATATGAATGAGTCATCACACGATTACATGACTGTTATTAACATATTATTTTAACCATTTAATTAATATTAAGTATCACATAACGCACAAAAATTTTCTGAACTTTAAAATAAATATTTCGAAAACTACTTCAGATATACTCAAAATTTTTCATTCCTACTCTTTAGCTTCTCAGTTTTGCTTCTATGTAAAACTTTATTGTATATTCCTCGGTTATTTTAGTATATTTTTTGCTCTTAGCATGCATTTTTCAACTGAATTGTATGAAATCTTCAAAATATATTAAAAAATACCAAAGAAGCTATATAATAAAATTTGAAATTTATATTATGCTCAAAGAGTTGCTAGAACTTATGGTAAATAATTTTTAACTTTGCGATACATTTTTGTTTTTCGAAATTTCAAATGGAATTTATAACATAAAATTTCTAGCTTTATACGGTCGAGATTTCAAAAAATATCCCTATTTTAATTACTTATTCAGTTAGCCTAAAAAAAAGATAAATGTTGAGGTATTTTGCATAAATAGATATTTTTGAAGAATAATTCGAATGTTTTTTGAATAGCTCAAATTTAAAATTGATTTTTATGTTTATTTATATGCATAAATGTCTACTGTAAATGTGTCCGTATATTTTTGATTACCATTTATTCAAACATTCAAGTTATAAAAAAAAATGTGTGAAAATCTTCATTCATGTTGTCTTTGATGTAAACTAAAGTTCAAGCACTTAAAATTCAAATATAATTCGGTGTATTTTAACAATATATAACTAGGCACTGTACGTAAACTTCCCTGAACACTTGGGCTTTGAAATCTAAAAAAAAATTAATAGATCTTAATTAGTTTTTTTTTTTTGTTATTATTTTTATCAAAGTGTAAGAAAATGTTTCAAATTATTTGATGAAGTTTAAACTTATTCAATTTTAGTGGTTGGAAAGTTGAAAAGATTTCAAATTTTAAAGTGTTTGGTGTTTTATTATTTTTTTGGGGGCATCTTATAATGAAATAATCATGTTTCAAAAGTGAAAGCATTGATTAAGATAAGAAAAATGAAGCGAAAGAATATACTTTTAAAAAGATATAATTTGTTTAACTATATAAAATAGCAGATTGCCCTGACACGCCTCAACTTGTTACAGTTTGAAATTAATATGAAACCAAAAGGGAATTGTAACATATTTTACTTATGCGTTGGGACTTTTGAAAACTTTTAAAATACAAGCTAGCAAACAAACACTTCTTGGGTTCTAAAGAAATTTCTCCCGATTTTTTACGATTCCCCCAGGGTCAAAACACGGGGTTCCCTGCGAGTCATAAAACTCCTGCTGTGTTGCTTCCTCCGTCCCTCATTAACTTTCAAGATGTTAAACCTTAAAAGGGGGAAAGGATTTCAGAAAAGTGCGGCTAATCCGCTTTTGAAAACGTTACTTGAAGGCAGAAAAATCCGTGCAGTCCATTTTCGAAGCATCTTTACACTGACGGAATTTTCCGTGCTATCCGGTTAGAGGGTTAAATCACAAGATCTTGGAGGCCAATTCACAAGTCCAAAACGTGAAATTAGGCGGTCACCAAACGTGTCTTTCAATAAATCGATGGTGGCACGAGCTGTGTGACATGTTGCGCCGTCTTGTTGGAACCACAGCTACTGGACATCATGATTGTTCAATTCAGGAATGAAACAGTTAGTAATCATGGCTCTATACCGATCACCATTGACTGTAACGTTGTGGCCTTCATCGTTTTTGAAGAAGTACTGACCAATGATTCCACCAGCCCATAAAGCGCACCAAACAGTCAGTTTTTCTGGATGTAACGGTGTTTCGACACACACTTGTGGATTAGCTTCACTCCAAATGCGGCAATTTTGTTTGTTGACGTAGACATTCAACGAGAAGTGCGCTTCATCGCTAAACAAAATTCGCTTATGAAAATCGGGAACAACATTATTCTCGTTTTGGGCCCATTCGACGAATCTACGCTTTGATTGATGATCGTTTTGATGAATTGCCAAACTAAACTGAGAATAAATCACTTTACAGCTGTTAAATCGGTCGCCATCTTGGAAAGTAATGCGAACTTAAACTTCTATACCTGGAAAAAAACACTCTTTATAACATAGAAATATATTTAAAAATGAATTTAATTGAATAGTTGTATTCAAAGCAATTGTTGCAAAATATTTGTTATAATTCTTTATTTTAATACATTATCAGTAACTAACTCATTGCTTCTTTTTATAAAATTTAAGATATAATATTTCTAAATATTGATAGGAGTATGGTACTACACCAGAATAACGTTTTATAATGTTAAATTCAAAAGAGTCTGTTTTATCAAATATATTACTTATTAGCAAATTATTCCTAAACTTTAATTGAAAGTATTTGCAATTAGTTTTTAATAATTTTAAATATTGGGCATAATACTTAAAGCTATAAACACAATCTACAAAAATACTAAACATAATTAGATCATCTATGTATCTAAAAATGTAATTCGTAACTAATACTATCATTTTCATAAAAGCGCAAACCTATATTACTAACAGTTATATTACTACAGCAAATACATACACTAAGTAGTTACTAGCAGGCACAATTTGTCGTAGTTTTTTTAATTCACTAATAATAAGAGTTATTATAGAAAATATAAGTTTTAGTTAATAACAGTAGAATAATAGAAATATATTTATCATATATATTTTATTCACTTATTTAAAGAATATTTGTTATAGACTGTTTTAAGGATCATAAACATGTCTCCTATATCTATGGAGTTAAATAAATATTTAAAATTATTGGTATGAATAGAAATAATTTTTTTTAGTATTTTAGGGCGTCAGCTCTTAGTCATGAACTAGGGTGAATATCAAGCTACTTGTGAGCAAATTCGGGTAAAGTCCCTTTACTGATGTTGATAGTAGTCCAGCACGTTTTTCATCCACGGTTCGTCTGAATGTTTTCACAAATAGCCTGATATTGGCCTTGTTTGTGGTTGTTTTCCGTATTTTTCCCCCGGGACAGCTTAAACTTAGGGCCGTTCCGAAAGTAAGTTTGGTCATTTTTGTGAAAAATGATAATGTACACTATGTATAAAACAAATACTCGTAATTAAGGTATCCGATTGCGTTCGGAACAGGGATTTTAAAAAAGCACATAAAAAGATAAATTACATGATATTTAGTGTCACTCAGATTAGAATATATGCATAAAATTATTTTAAGTACATTTTGACAAAAATAATTACTTAAATATAATATTTTGGCCAAAAATTAACTTAGAATAATCTGTTTTCTAACTGCTCTTCCTTTGTGAAAAATGGCTCTATTGTAATATTTTGCCTGTATGTAGATCAGACCTCTCTACAGAGGCTCTACTAGAATGTTTGAAAAATTCACATTATTTTCAGAGTGAAATAATTATTCGTTTTTTTCTTAAAATGTCATGAAATATGAATAAAACCAATTTTAAGGGAACCAGGACATGCTCGAAAGAGTAAAATGCCAAATTAAGACCCTTGATATATCATTTAAAATTTCCAATGGAGCTTAGATTTTTTTATGTCTATAATAAAGATAATTTAATTATTCTGTAGAACTACAAAAATAACTTTTACTCCAAAAAGTTTTTTTTTTTTTACTACTTAATTTAAGTAATATATAATTTTGAGAACTCGTAATATATACTTATGTTTAGGTACCATTTTTTAAAAAAGTATCATTTTTTTTATGCAAAGTATTTTACACATATATAAAACAATACATAAAAATACAGTGAAACCCTTTTTTTAGTAAAATTTTATATAGTTTCTTTAAAAAATTATGAAACTTTGAAATTTGAAATTTTTTTTATTTCTCTGCTTTTTTATGCATAAAACAATTTTAAAAAAAAATTAGGCACTATTTTAATAGAAAAAAATTAGGTTCACTATATGCATAGGCACCTTGTATAGAATATAAAAATCAGGAATCATTTGCAATAGTTTTTTAAAAACCTAAATAACTTTTGAGAAAAAGTGAAAAAACTAAAAAAACAATATTTTCACATATTATAATTTAATTAGTATTTCCTTGCCTATTTTTATATGACCAATAATCCTTAACCATTTTTAGAGTTACAAAAGTAATTTTAAATTCATATGTTTTTCTTCCCTTTGTTTTAGTTAACATGAACATAATTTTCGAGATTGTAATACATATTTTCATGTATAGGCATTTCTTACAAAAATATTCTTTGTATATACAAATATATATAAAGTAACATATTAAACATAATGAATCTGTTTTTAAATAATTATATTTATATAATTGCATAATTTCTTAAAAATAATCATAAAACCTTAAAATTATGAAAATCTTAATTTTCTTTTTTACATATAAAATCAATTTTCAAAAAATTAGACACATACTAAAAAATATTTTGTTCATGTATGCACATGTATCCTGTTTAGATATATAAAAGGTTTCAAACAATATGCTACAATAGTTTTTGTACCTAAATTTAAAAATATTAAACATTCGAGAAAAATATAATAAAACTTAACAAAAAAATTTCTCCTTACATTATAGATTTGATTAATATTTCCCTGCTTGGTATTCATTTTCTTCATCTAAATTCTGTTTATCCATTTTCCTTTTAAAGACAACCTTTTTATTTCTGGCTTCCAATACATTATATACGTTCAGCCTCAAAATTCGTTTGTTATCAATTTAAAATTGTTGTATCCAAAAGACTTTTATCTACTTACATATCCATCGTTAAAACAAATGCATCCATAATATGAATGCCAACAAAAACTGTTTTAGGAATTCGCTCCCAAATACATTTGTTAAAACTTTCATTGGGATTTTGTGTTCTTCCATGAAGGCACTTTTTTCAATAAGTCCTTCTCTGTGAGATCCCGAAACACTTTTTTCATTCAATAAAATTGACTCAGGTAAAGAAGAATATAAAATTCCCCCGTAACAATGCTACGGTTATAACCGCACCAGCTATCCTCACCAAACACAAAGCGTGTTGAGGATTATCCTCAGTACTTAGTTTATGAAAATAAATAGCCCATATGGCTCTTTTTCATGTTCTCCACAGATGACAAATTTTTACGGATTGCTAGCCCTAAATGTTGGATTGAGGCGTTAGCCGTCCAGAAATATTTTTCCCATCTGATAGCTTAATGCCTTTGCTCATTTTTAGAATGTTTCTCAGCCTTGTGCCCATACGCTTTTGCACAGCCAACACATTCTAATTTTCAACTTCTGTGTCGCCATATACTTTTGCTTCTTTTTATAGGAAGAAATTTGAGTTTAACATGCTTTTCGTGATGTTTCAGATCGCTGAAATATACTTTTGACATTCCATTCCCCACTGAATCCTTCGTAATTTTTAGCACAATTTTATGGTTTTTTTTACCCTTACATGAAGAACAATATTTTGTGAGAGCTTCAAAGTTTTTTAACAGACGTAGCACATACAACCCGTTCAATGAAGATTAGCCTCTTTTTTATGTGCCATCCACAGCCACAGCTATATTTGAATTATTATCATTCGTATTTAAAATCATCGAGTCTTAATTTTTAAACATTTAAAACAAAGAATTATGGCGTTCAAACTTTGCAGGTGGTGGAGGCAAATTCATAAAACAATATGTCAATTTAGGTTAACATCATAACATTTATTTGATATTTTGAGTCGATTCTCCACAGTTGTGACAAATTATTTCCAAACTCACAGCTAAACCTCTGACTTTTTAAATCTTCTCTCAGCTCAAATATCATGAAACGATTATGTTTACATTTATGCGTATTTAATTTTTTAAAATCATTGTTCAGTCGATTTAGACTTTTTATGTTGATTGATACTATACTCCTTCTGCCAAATTTTTTTTATTCTTGGCATAATTACTCGTTTAAAAAAGTTAAGATACTTTTAAAATCTTATGAATATTAATAATTATAAGTAAAAATAAATATTTTTGAATATTAATGTAAAAAGTAGTTGATGCCGAATAGACGAAGTTCAAAACATTGCCATAAACCGAAAATTTAAAGTAAGAAATTTTGCAGCTTGAACAAACCATGGCTAAAAAGTAGCAGTTAACATTCAAACGAAAAAACAATCAAAAATAGATGTTAAAGTTCAAACGTGGTCATTTATTTACATTTTTATTTTTCATATTTTAGGGCTGATATAAGTATTATACATTTTTAGATTCAGAAAATAAGCACTATTTTTTAGAACTAAAATTGAAAAATCGATTATTTGAAAGTATATGATGTCCCTGTTCTCTTATATATATTTCAAAATTCTAGTTGAGCCCCTAAACAGAGGTCTGAGCTATATACAGTCAGAATATTATTCTAATGGAAGAATTTTTCACAAAAAGAGAACATTTGGAGAAAAGATTATTCTAAGTTAATTTTTTGCCAAATCATTGTATTTAAATAAATTAATTTTGTCAAAATGTCCTTAAAACAATTTTATGCATATATTCTAGTCTAAGTGACACTAAATATCATGAAAATTATCCATTTATGCGCTTTTTAAAATCACGGTTCCGAACGTAGTCGGATACCTTAAGAAGTACATACTTTGTTACTAATGACGGAAGTAACGTCAGATTAGGAGGCATGAACCATGCGTGCAGTTCCAAAGAAAATTGTTGCAACGGATTGACGAACCAGAGGTTATCTGAAGGTGATCTGTTGTGGCGAGCAAACGTGTAATGAGAATGTGAACATTATTTTAAGTGCATATTATAATCCAAAACGAATGTAGACGGAACGCGTTTTGTTTGTTATCTATGAACGTCTACAGACTATATATTATGAAGAGGTCATTTTTCGTCAAATGCGTAGTACCTGGTGTTGCATGATCATTGAAAGAAGACAGATTGTGAAGAACGAATGTCCAAGTGGGTATCGCTCTATATTTTTTAAAATAAAAACAAGATGACCAGAGTAGAGGACATCGCCTTAGTGAATAGACGTATAATGGTGTGTGACTTGGTTCTATCCACGATTTTCTATTAATCATCTTCGAAAAATTCTTTTACTGTGGATTGAGTTTAAAACCGTCTTACGAAGAGTGACTTGATTTTATGCTAATGTAATTGTTATTTAAGCCCTGACAATGGGTGTATTAGAGTTAGACATTATTAGCCAGTAGTGCATCGTTAGTCCGAACACTATCATTCAAGAAAAAAAAAACGGCCGATGTTGCAATATCTCGGAAACTTATGGAAGTCAACCCCAAAATCCATATTCCGGTCAATTCGGAGGAAGCAAGCAAGCATCCGAAATCCAATTCGGAAAAATTGTAATGTTGTCTTATCTTAAGCATGATGTATCTATACGCATTCAAAGGACGAAAGATATATTCAAGTAACAAGTAAAAATTATTTTTAATGCAACAATTAAAAAAGAAAACACATTTAAAATGGGAAATTCAAATTAATCTTGAAAGTAATTCTTCTAAAAATTTGCTCAATAACAAACTAAAACCAAACAAATATTTATTTTTACTTGAATTTTTCATTACAATTTTTATTATCGTTTTAAATAAACGTTCATTGTATGAAAAGTAATATGGGGAAAAATTCAAACATATTTATTTTATGATTAGAAAAAGCATGCGTAAAAGGTTAAATAAAAAGTTAATTAAACTCTACAACTACGTATGTTTCAAGAACTGTGAAATAATAGAAATCGTAAGAATGTACTCCTCAAAATAAATGATAAAAATAATCATATCTCTGAAATATATACGTTCAATCAAGATGCAGTGAAAAAAAATAATAATTTACATTTGCTGTCAAGTGATAAGAACTTTCGAAAATGGAAAACCGCTAAGAACGTGATACCAGTATTATTTCAAAGGGTAGCGATTGTTACCCCAAAATACAAGTGAAAAGAAGCATTTTCTCTTTCGATAATTACCTAGCATATTCAGCTAATGAGTTGATCGCTAAATGGGGCGAATTTAATCACCTTTTGATCGCTTTTACATGCGATATATTTCTCAGATAAGAATACAAATATCTTAATTTTTATCAGATATTTGTGTTGGAATTATTAACTATCCCAATACGAAACAAGGGCGATTGAAAATGATACTGGCCCCTGAATTTTCAGAGAGTTAATTATGCATTATTTGAAATTTGAAGGGAGAAGGCATTTGTGTTATTCTCCCTAATACATTATGAATAACAACGAACAATTGCAGAGAATTGGACGCAGTTTAAAGTGTGCTTTTATAAACTGTTCAATTTGATTTGAAATCATGTGTTCATTCTCAAACTAAACACCTTTCTTGGTACTGGAATAAATTTCCAATTTATTGGAAAACAGTTTTGCTTTTTCATCTGAAGAAATGTTTCTAATTAGCTATTGTTTTCAAATGTATTAGTTCAAATGTATTTTGTCAGCGTTGTTTAAAATATATTGAACTACTGTTGTAGGTTTTAACTGTACTGTCGATATAAGAACGTATTTATTATTTTCATTATCTTCTATGTTTTGGCGATTAATTTTTAGTGCTGAATTTTATTTCAGTTGCTTCGGTAAATAAGGGAGTTTTTAATTACGCCACACTAAAAAATCGCACGAGCGCTGTTGACGAGTGAGTGAGGTAATATTGACGTCACAATGTTCAGCCAGACGAGAGCTTTTTGCGCCGAACCTCGTAATTTTGAGCCATGGTCAAGTAACGAGGACGACATCTGAGTGGCACCCCCTCTCTCTTAACTACAGCACCAACGTAAGAACGTTTGAGCTCTCGACAAAATTAATATGTATCACTCCCCTACATGGCAGATTTAGGGGTTCTAGGCTCAAACCACTAAAGAAGACCACATAATTTTCAACCTCGGTCATGTCGAGGACGACAACCATGCTTGTACTACATCCCCAAACTACCATACCACGTTAACGGGTTTTAGACTCCAGACGTTACGTGCAGTAGCACCTTTGCACGGTGGGACTTTCTCTATCCATGGTTTTATTTTATATAAAGTACTTATTCATATTTTTTTTTAATATTTTAAACTTTAACTTTTATTTTCAATATTCTTTTTTTAAAAAAACTGTTTTTGCAAAGGATGAAAGAAGCACATCTTGTATCACATATCAAAATACATAGCTGATTAATGATTACGTTTTTGCAGTTGATACATTTATAAATATTTTCAAATACATAATGTTTTCTCTCTTATTCAGTTCATTCATATAATCATGCATCCATCAACTGATTTTGAGCATTCCTTATTCAATTCATTGGAATATTCATGAAATTTAAGAGTTAAGTTCCATATAAATATTAAGTATTCCTTTCAATTTTTTTTTCTCAAAGGTAATTTTTTAAAGAAGTTTAAATTAATTATCATTTCTGTATGTGAACTACATTAATAAACCATGCTTAACATTTCAAATACGTTAGTTGGTATTCAACTAAGATAAAAAAAATTAAAATATAAAAGTAGCCACTGTCTGGAGATTAAATTGAATACATTTATCTATAATTAGCTTCGTTTGAATGAAGCAAATAAATATGCATTTAAAGAGAAAAGTAAATACTATAAATACTATCGTGATCGATAATTCGAAATATATCTAATTATTTTGTATATTTTTATCTTGAAACGAAACTTTCAAATTTAAAATATGTTCATAAATTTTCTTCAAACCCGAGCTTAAGATAGCAAAAGAGATAGGATAAAAGTCTTATATATTATAATTGCACTAAGATACTGGTAGTTATTAAGACATGCAATAATTTCCCACGATACAAAAAGATATAGACTTCAAACATGGCTATTATCGTCTGTATATATAAATGCAAAAAATGAGAAATAAAACCAAATCATGACGTATTATGTATCCTTACAGTGTAAATTATTTGGTTTTTACACTTTGGTATTCTAACTATTGCATTGTCTGTTGATGTTGTTCTCGTGTCCATGGATTTGGCAAAAAAAATTATATTCCATCAAAAGTGGCAACAACTGAGGCTGACAAATCCGGAGCGTTTTGGATACAGATCTCATGCAATGGGTTCACATATGGAGCTAGACGGAGCTTTAGTGCTCTTGGGTTGAAAGCTGAGCACTCGAAGATATGTTTTCTTGTGAGCTGTTGAATTTCAAGTCAGTTTTATACTGAATCTAAGATATTTTTTATCAGGATGAATTTTTATGGCCTTGTAATGATGAGTTCTTAGTCTTGCGATTGTGGATGTTGTGATTCTTGTAAAGTCAAAGTCTGTTGTGAGGAACTTTTAAAGGAATGGTGTATATAAAAGTGTAATTCTGGCCTCAGTGTTCGCTTCAGCAAGAGTGATGGTGGTATAATTTTGACCATGGTTCCTGGCTGCTTTGGCAAAGAATAAGCCTAATAATTTTTTTCGATATTTACGTGTACAGGTATCCACTGTAGCACACTGGACTTTCTCTTGAAATGCATCAATATATTACTTATATGCTTTTATTACAAATTAAGGTAAATACATCAATACAAAATCAAAAAAGAAACATTGTGTGTATTTTCCAGTTATATGTACTGGAAATAAATAAAACAATCAAGCTTAATTAACCCGGCATACCTTTCACGAAAAAAATGAACGGCATTTCACGCGCTGGGTATATACTACTTAAAGAGTATTTACATTCAGTTTTTCTGTAAAAATTATATGCAAAGGTGAAAAATTAATTAAAGTAGGAAAAACAATATTTTTATTACTCATTTCACATGTAAATTTAGTTTTTCAGTTATCTTTATTAAAACATTCAGTACATTGTTTTTACACTCATTTAGTCTTCGTCGCGAGTGATTGCATGTTCACACCCGATCTCATTTTTTTAATTGCGTAGAACAGTGTTTCTCAAACTTTAAGGCGTGCCCCCTGGGGGGAATACCTAAAAGGAAGGGAATACCTTAAATTTAGGAACATAAAAAATTCATCACTAACATTATTTTTGAAATACTGCACATTATAGCGGAAATCTGTTTGACCTTCTAAGTTATTGGTACAGTTAATTATGACTCCTCTCTTATGTGTCTGTTTCTCATTTAAGAAAAATGTAAGTAATGTATTTCTCTGTTGCGCTTTTTTCAATGCAATAGAGTTTTATGATATTTGGAAAACCACGGAGAGCACACTTGGAAGGATTACTTGGTCAAGACTTATTTTTAAGAGTATTTTCAAACGTTTAAAACATAACGAAAGACAGTTTACACAATTTTTTTTTAGCAGTAACATACATATTATCATAATGAATATACTTTTTACCCAGAATTGGTCATGCAGGACACACAGATTACGAAATCGTTAATTCTGGCCAAACTGTTTATTTGTTACCAAAGAAAAATTGAAAAGTCCCTGAAAGTAGGTAAATAAACTTTCTCTTGATTAAATTATTCACTGAATCACGATTTGTGTCGTGTACAATAAAATAATTATAAAAAAAAAGGATTGGGGTGACTCAATAACCCCTCACGACCGTATCGAGTGCACGCCTGCTCCCGGGTTAATACATGTTGAAGTCTTTTCACTTGAAATATTAAAAATAATACAATCATTCTTCATTGGAATTTTATATTATTGTTCATTAATTAACATCAATTATAAATGCTTATTCTGTGAAGCTTAAAATTATAATTCGCTTAAAACTAATTATAATTTGAGCAACCATTTAAAAAAATCATTTTACATTTTTGTAAACATTGTTGAGCACTTGGCTTTGTTCTCCTTACAATGGACTCGATTCATCACTAGAGGGCGCTGCGATCATTCCGATGACACATGATTTTCCATATGCGTTTAAGTAAACAATAACAGCCGATCGTTTTACACTTCTGGTTGTGCCCTAACTTTCGAATTTGCTATTTTATATTCTTTAAATTCTTTTTAGTACGTTAAATATTTTTAATATATTTTCTAGTATTTTAATTTTTTGTTTCGTGACTAAATATATATATAGTTTTAGTTATAGTATTAGATTTAAGTTTATTCTTCTATTCTTAAGCTTCGTGTTTTTGTATACTTTTAGGTGCAGAAATTCTTTTTTTATTAGTGCCAGCCACATTGTGATTTAAATAATTATGCAACGCTCTATTGAACAAAAAATTTTTGCCACTTAATATTGTGAATCCGTCATATGTGTATACTAATTTATATTTAGTAAAAATTAACTGAAGTAAAATTTTTCTTTGTTGACCCTGATAAGGAATTGTCTCATTTTTTTTATATTACTTATTTGAAAATGTAAAATATTATAATGGACTAAATTCATATGACATTATGATCTAGTGATATTTGTTTTCATTTGTTTCCCGCCTAACGCAAAACACTTTCGTACTTTGTTTTGTTACTTCGTATAGCTATATTATTCTTTTTGCAAGTTATTTGTTGCTGTTACTTAATATGTATATATTGTTACAAATTTTGTGCACTGAACGCTAAAAATGGTGTAAATAATTAGTTCTGAATGTGTAATTCGTTAATATTACTTTCTGTTGTATTTATTTTATGTTAAAATCGCAAGCAATTCCGTTCGTTACATAAAAATGGCGATTCAATGGAAGCATAGCCAAGTTGGCATAATTTCTGGCGAACATACTGAGGAATGAGGATGAGTTTGAAATTTTTTCTGGCCAAGTTTTGCAACCACTTTTTTAATCAACATGGATCCTTTAGCGGAAACGAAAAAAAGGTGTTTGACCTACAGTGAGACTTTCCTTTTGCATTACGACAATTTAATGCGCTGCGGTATCTCATTTTGCTGTTCGATAGAAGATGTGCAAATCCGAAAATGGCGGTTAAATACTCAGTCGAATGAAGAACATGGCTATTTGTTGATATTCGCGATTGCCGATGACATGTGACTATGACGTCAGGTGAATCGAATCCATTCAGCTATTATATTAATAATGTTTTATTTTCTTATAAATGAACTCGTGCAAAGAGCAAGCACTTCAGCCGATATACTTTTAATGTATCAGTGCTGCACAGAGTATTTTATAACTAATTAATTAATACTAAATTAAGAACAAGTTTAATAAGTATTAACGACTTCCATGAGCTTGTCTTGCAAAGCAAAGTTTTTATAAGGAATGCTTATGATTTGAAATTGCCCCTCTGAGTTATTTTTCTATATTTAGCAGATATCTATATTTTGTCTTCTAAGCAGTCTCCGGATTTTGCAATATGTTTAATTTAAAAGTTAGTGAAAGGAAAAATAACATAATAATTACCTTAATATTTTATTTATTTATTTATTAATTTTTGGCTTAAAATAAGTATACAAAATTTTTAATACTTATGTTACTAATTTGTATGGTTTATAATTAAGATCGCCTACGTCAAAGTGCATTATTATTGCATTCAGTACATTATTAATGTATAAGGGGAGCTCCATAAAAATTGTGATTGAAAAGCGGGCGTGATTAAAATTGTGATCGAAAAGGGGGGCGCCAGTATTGAAAGTTTGAGAAGCACTGGTGTAAAATAATTGCTCCCTGGTTTCTTCATTCTTCACATTCTTCTGTAAATCGAAATCCAAAATACTTCAGAAATCTAAGTCTAGATCGATGTTTAGAAGGTGTTTTCAGAATACTTTTCACTATTTACGCATTTATCATAGCAACGTTCAACAAGACAAAAAAATATTATCATGGGCTAACTATTACATTTTCCAGTCATTGAGTATGATGTGGTCATTTTATCAATGCCGTTAATTGCTCCCTCAGTTAAAGTAAGGAAGATATTACTTCAGATTTCAACCAAACCCGATGTGGATGATATTACAGATGAATCCTTTGTATCACCATTGTGCATTGTTGAAAGTAAAGACAATTCCAATTTTTCTTGTGTGTTTATGAAGCAAATGTATCGTTTTAAAAATAAACATATATAGGGGGGAGTAAACTCTTCTTTTCTTAAAATTCAAATAGATTCGCATTTTTTTTTTATTTTGTCTTATTAGTCCAGCCAAAGTTGTTTTCATTTTCAAAAGTTGTGGATGAGATATGTACCAGTTGTTCCATTACAATTACATTCTTCCCAATTATTTTTGTGTCTCTAAATATAAAGCATTATATTTGCAACAGTGTCCCCCTGTTAGAAATCTAGATCAATTTCAGTGGAAGAATCATTCTTCCTGTTATACTCTTCATCATTTGATTCGTACTTACCATCGTCTCAAAGAAACTTTCATCTTCCGAAAATACTGCATCTATTAAATTACTTAAATATCACATTTCTTCATCATAACTACAATAATTCGACATACCATAAGAAAGATTTAAGGAGCGTCACGTATTCAGAACTGTAACGGCAATTCACGCCCAGGGTATGACATACGCGATGAGTCGGTAACCAAAAATATATACTTAACATTCGCCTACATGCTAAGGCCCCTATAAGGATATGACCTTAAGTCAGCTAACTACACGAGAAACTATCAATTTCCCATAAAAGAATAAGACGTTGAAAAAAGTTAGACTCTATGGGTATGAAATACCCTGTGAGAGAAGCGTCGGGATAAATCTTAAAGCATGTAAAGAAGGTACTTCAAAATCATACTAGCATAAGAACTACTACTCTCTTTGAAAATAAAGTGTATTGGAATATATTGAGAAATAAACAGAAACATAATTCATTGGACTATTTCGCTAAATACTTTTCTGCATCAAATAGAGTAAACTGTTTATTATTTTTTTAATTTTCAAAAATAAATCAAACTGGTTCATTAAGTTAATAATTAATTTAATTTAGACAGTTTATCGATAATAGCATATAATGAAATGTATGTTTAACTTAAACATATATTTTATTGCAGATGCTTTCATGCTTTTTGGAATATAGTGCAAGTACTGAGGCGTTCTCCACCAATGGAACGAGTTCCTGTTTGGAAACTAATGACTTTCTAACGCTCACGTACTTTCGCATTGAAAAGTGCAAAGACAGGATAATACCGACGCTTAATTTCGAGAAAATGTCAATATTTAACCTGTCTTTATTCAAGCTGACCGAGAAGTTACCGAGACTACTCCCACCAATCTCCATCTTGAAATTCAGCCTCACGAAGGGTGACAAGGACCAATGGCTGAATGGTAATCCCAGCTATGTTCAAACAGAAATATCTATATCTCTTCTGAAAATGCCACTTTTTATACCTTTAAATAGACACAAAAAGGAGGAACACACACACACTTCAAGAGACACTCCCAGACTAGTTATCAGACTGACTGTCAGATATTATTACAGTAAAAAATGGTTGAAGTACAATATTTTGACAAAAAAATGATCTTAGAATTACCCATTTTTAAAATTTTCTCCTTTTTGATTTTTTTTTCTATTATAATAATGGTTTACCTGTATATAGGTCAGACCTCTCTACAGAGACTCAACTAGAATTTTTGAAACATAAAATTTAGAAGTGGGTTTATCCATATTTTACGACAACAGAGGGGAGAATTTTAAGAAAAAAACGCCGATAACTATTTCAATTGGTAGTAATACTGAAAATATATTGGGAATTTTTTTCAAAACACATAGTTCAGACTATCTGGAGATATCTTTACTCTATATAAGCGAAAAATTATTATTTTAGAAGCATTTTTTATAAAAAGAGAGCATTTTGAAAAAAAATATTAATCTAAGTTAATTTTTAGTCAAAATAATGTATTTAAATATTTTTTTGTCAAAATGTCTTTAAAACAATTTTATACATGTGTTCTAATCTAAGCGACACTAAATATCAAGATAATTATCCACATTTATGCAATTTTTTTAAAAAATCACGGTTCCGAACGTATTCGGATACCTTAAGCCAACGACTGAAAAAGGGCAGTAGTTTTCAGGTTTTAAAGAATTATGTGGGGAAAAAATAATTTTTAAATATATGCTTGAAAATTAGTATTCACTACTATTTTTGAAATATTTTTTTTTTAAAAAAATGAAGAATAAGATAAACTTCAATGTGGTATAAGGCAGGGAAAAATGCACAGTAAACTGCAAAATATTATTCCTGAAATATTTACTTTTATAATATTCTTTTTAAATACTTTTTATCCCAAATTATCTTTATACCTATACCTATAAATTTTCTTCCAAGGTTTTTTAAAAACTGGAATATACCACATTTTAATCAATTAGGTTACGCGATACACCCTAATAACTGCGTACAGTATTTACGGAAAAGGGAAACTTTCCTAGATGGAACAAGAATGCATCTCTTCAAAAACAGTTTTTTCTTGTGAAAAATAGAGTCAAATCAGAAGCATTATATTTAACTTCCTATCATTCTCATGTTTCAATTTTATTTTCTGTTAACGGAACTAATAATGAAAAATAGCGGACATTAGTTTTCGATACTCATAAAAAAAATTCTCTTTATAACACAAAACGATTTGTGCATTCCTCTGGAAAATTGGAAAAAAAACAGCAGAAAATGCTCCAAATGCGTAATTTCGCTTCCATCCAATTTTAAAAAAGTAGTATTTTTTCTAAATAAAATTATGTAACAAATGTATTCATGCTCACTCACTTTAAAGCCAAACTGTTATTGTTAGTGTTATCATATCTCCCATTTTCCGTGACTTGAACTGGAAAGTAGGAAAACGAAAGAAACAAAATTTTCAGGATTTTAGGTAGTTGTGTTTATTTCACGCGTGAATAAAAGAATTATTCTTCGTAATGGGTGATATTTTCTGGTTATTTTTTCCTGTTATTGCTAGAATAGCTTTGTGAAGGTAAAATATGAAAATAACAATGCACTTTTTAAAGTAATACACTCATTTCATTTAAAAAATGGTAGAAATATTGAATCAAATTTACTGATAACAAATTACACAGTTTGGGGTTTTTCCTTTTTTACATTTAGTTTTATACAGCTCATGCATTGAAAAGATAAATTAGCTACCAGATGAGACTGGTTTTAATTAGCAGATGAAATTATGAGAAAAAGCTTTTATTTCAATGAACTAAATACATGTGATGCCATAGTCGCATGATAATGGAAAACCACATGTTTCTAGTCAATCAGTACAAAAACTCATGTGATGCCACAGTCACACGATAAAAGCAATCATATGTTTCCAGTTAAAAAGTCCATGCGCTTCGTTGCTGCTTGTGTTGACTCTTTGTAGAAACTTTATTTTAAGAAGTAAATGTATGTAAAATATATTTTATTTGAAAGTGTATGTGCATAAAATAATTTTTAACTTTAAAATTTTTTGATGATATATTTGTATAATATTTAAACATATTTACCCTATTATGAAATTTTAGAAATTTTATCTAGTATTTACAATTAGAACAAGAGCAATTAATTTAATGTTTGTTTTGAATTCACAGGAGAAAATTGGTTTGTTTTTATTATGTACCAGTCATGAATTAAGCTTATTTTCATGATGTTATTAAATTTGTTACCACAACTATTTCTGAACAAAATTAATTTGAGAAAGGCTGAAACTATTCAGAATATTTTATTCGTTTTGTTAAGATTGAAATACTGGCAATCCTTTTCATCAAATTATTTCTATCATTAATGAGCCTTTTATTTCCCTGTTCTTTACTTTCCACTATTTATAACTGTTATTAACATTGCATTTACTTTTACTCTTTACTTTTTTTAAATTCGCAGTTAAATAGTAAGATATCAAATATATTTTATTAAAGTGATATGTATGCATGTATTCCCAAACATTCTCATGTTAAACAATTCTAATCACATTTGCGAGTATGCAGTTGATGATTTAGAACATTGTATTTATATTTAACTGCATAAATATTTAAGCAGTATAATATTTTGTACGTTTAATTAGTTTGAATTTTAATTAAAAGAGTTACATAAAAATACTCTTTATTGTATTTAAGAAACGATCATTGTTAGTACAAAACTTTTCTGTACATATATAACATACAACCTGATTATTCTTCGAAAAAAATTGCTTGTGATTTGTAATTAACACTCTTTCTCATTCACTATAATTAGATACTGAAATATAATCGCTGTTAATTAATAGTACTTACTATCTGTCTGAATAAATCTTTCGGATTATTTATCTCAAATTTTCTATACAATGTAGTTAACTAAACCTCCTTTATTTCTTTGCATTTTATTTGAAGAAATTCTTCCCTTTCTTTACGTTCTTTAGGTATTACATTAAACACTGTGTGACTGAAGCTATCAAACCTCAATAGTATATTGCATAAAGATTTGACAAATGCTTTTAACTTGTATTGCCTAAAAATGATTTATTTTGGAACAAAGTAATCTTCAAAATAATAATTATTATTATTAGCAAATGTGGTTAGTATATTCATGCATATTTGGATATCTCTAATGTAATAGTTATAAATGTGCAGTCTTTTTGATGTAGCGCCTTTTTGATGTACTTAATTTATTTTGCAACTTTTATGTTATAAAACACTCTCTCACTTAATGATTTTGCAGTTTAGCATACTTTTTTTCTCACTGCAAGTAATAGATTCTCGTTTTTACACTTACATACTTCTTTCTTGTTTGGTGCCTCATAAATCCGTTTTGAAATAAAACACCTCCTAGTACTGCTTAAATTCCCACCTTATTCTAGTTTCAATGTAGCTGTCTGATCTATTGATGTTTATTTTCTGTTTCAAAGTCTTCTTTTAACTGTCTTTTTCTTTTATGGCTGATACAACTTTTCCTGTAATTACATAGTTTTTCAATTATTTTAAGGCGAGCTGCGGGAACTTAAGTTAGAAATGTGTAGGGATAATACAAATTTTAGCTGAATGAAAACAATCGTAGTATTCCCCTAGAATTTATTTTTTGTCACTGATTAACTTTAAAATGGTTGGATGAAAAATAAAAAAAATAATTTGTATAAAAAATGTCCCATAGAAGTGCAACTTGTACGTAACGCATACACACTTACAAACAATCAAATATTTTCGGATGTCTTTCATTTTAAGTAAATTATTTAATTCGCATTTTTTCCTTTTTTTATATTTATTCCATTAAAGTGACGTAATTTTTAGTAGTTGTTTATTTAAATATTTTAATAACTGAAATAATTTTAATTGTTTCTAGTTTTAGAATTAATCCTAATTAACCAAGAAAATGGTATTAGGATTTAGTTGTCTAATTATGAGGTTAAAATGTCGTCATCTACTTTTGTAATCAATGCGAATTTAAACTGGAATACTTCGAATTCAAATTTAGTGGTTACTTTATTGTTCCTTACTTACTACTTTTTCCTACCAGCTATTTTTGTTAATTTGGTTATTACTATGTTAATTTTACATAATTTTAAGAATTCACTTTAATATATATAAGCTGGAAGATTGTAAATCAATTGATAAAGGGAAAAAAGCTTTAGTCCCGGGTTTATGTTATATGAATCCAGGAATTATTATTTTTTAAAAATAAAATATAGACTTCTTAATGGGTTATAACAAAAAAACTCCTAAATAAAGATAGTCGCCATAGATCTTTTTATCAATAGATAATTTATATCTTAGAAAGAAACATAACTATGAAGAATGAATAGAGTTATGAACGTTGTCAACAATACAACTTGTTATTTCCTGTGAGTATAAAAGAAGATAATCCACGAATTAGCTACTTCTGTGAGATATTGCAAGAGAACAAAAACAATATGGTATATATATAATGTCTCCATTGTTACTTTTATAGATTTATTACTGCGATATGCATCTGTTTTGTGTGTATATGCGTACGTACGTGCATGTGTGTGCGTGCATTTTTTTGTTCTAACCAGTAACGATTAAATACATGCGCATGAATGAGTAAAAAATCACCTTTTACGAATATAGTGGTAGTTAAGTACAGCATTTAAAGTTCAGATGATATTTGCTTCATTCGTATTTGAAGTTTATATTGAACAATTAGAACAAATAGACTGGGTAAACACATTTTGACGTTAATTAACATTTCTTTGTAGACGAAGGCTTTCTCGTGAAGGGAAATAATCAAAAATATTGAAAATATATTAAAATAATGTTTTAAAACGTAACACTGATAATTTACACAATAAATCATTACATTTAATCATTCAAACTCTTTTGGGAAAAATATAACGATTGTTTTGACTGATATTATAAGTTTATATTTACTCATAAAAGGATACAGCTTAATTAATTACCTAATAAAATGTTAATTAAAATAATATATTTTTATATTAACTTGGGAATTCTGAGCTTTTTGGTAGAATATAATAAATTAAGAAGAGTTTTTGTTCCATATTGCTTATTTGAGCTATAAAAATACCTAATTAGTCGGCTTTACAACTGTATTAATAAATGTTTTATCATCTAGCATATACTTATTCACCTTCTACATAAAATTTGTATTTTTATAATTTTAAATTAGTAATTTTGGTTCAATACGTGGAGTAATGGATGAGAGAATCATAACGTTTTGGTTACATCAAAGAGACAACAGTCATACCTTACACTGCTAAGCTACCTCAGAAGGAGACGATATCATATAAGATAAAGCAATGATGCATAAATACATATCTTTTACTTTAATTTTAATGTGACGTTTTTACTGGCTAATGAAATTTTTTTTTTATATATTTCCTAAGAACAAGAGCTGAAAAAAGTTATTTTTAATATGTATCAGTATAAATTTGTAAGTATTTCAAGATATCATTACACAGAAAATAAATTTGGTCATCAGAACTATGAGGAATTTTTGAAATTTGTAAGCATCCAACTATATCTAATATTTAATGTTGCTTTTAACATACATGGGTTTAAATTTAGTGTTATAAAAACTACTCAACACATTTGTGATCACTGAAAACAATAATAGTATTTCAAAACGTGCAGCTCGCTAACATTAAGCGAGTGTTTTTTCCATGAAAAATACCGGGAATCTTCGAATTCAAGCTTTTAATTTTAAAGTGCCAAGAAACTAATAACTTTGAAAAAGGAATAATTAGTCCTAAATGGCAAGAATATTTGGTAATAGAATTGCAATACTTTAGTAAAAGGATGATTTTTTCCATTGTTGATTCTAATGCCAGTTTGCAATTTTATTTTATCGAGCCTATTTCTTCTAACGATTTCAAGATTTCAATACGCATAAAATAAATGTACAAAGCTGAAGTATGATGACTATTTAGTATCTTTAAGCTTTAAAACATATTTAATATTACTTTAAACATACATTTACATGTTAATCAGTGCTATAATGTCTAATCAACAAATGTTATCAAAAATAAGAAAAATATTTAAAAACGTGCCACTCACAAGGAATTTCAACGAACGTTTGTTCCAAGAAAAAATAATAGAAATCCTTCAGTTAGAGTTCTTAATTTAAAGTATCAATAGACTAATATATTTATAAAAGGATAGTCTCCTAAGACGCAACAATGAATTTTTAGTAATAGAATTCGAATACTTGGATGTATAGAAAGACTGTGTGTGTGTGTTTTGTTTTGTTGTTTTTTAAGCCATTTTGTAATTTTTTTTCCATTAAGCCTATTACTGTCAACGATAAAAATGTAATGTAAATAATAACTTACTCATATTGGGTATTTAAATTTTTTTACAAGAATTCCCTCTTCGAAGACAACAAGAAGATGACAGATTAGAAGGTTGAAGGGATTATGTAAGGTAATGCAGCTTGGGAGATATATTTTATATCTATGTTTATAAATCTCTCTCTGAAGTTGAAAATGATAAATAGAGATTATATGTGGCTTTTTTTAGGTTGAATAAAAGTTGTATCTTGTAATTATATTTTTCAGAAATTTTGTTTTTTTATCTTGCTTATATTATTTAAATACTTTCTTAAATTATGTTTGTAAGATACTTGCCCAGAAGTAAAAAGAAACGTATCCTAAACTGTACTTCTTTCAGGTACAAATCTAATTCTCATAAAATACTCAAATGTAAATTCTTGCTTAAATATTTATGTAAAGAACTTGTTGCAATTTTTAATAATTACTAACTTTCTATATCTAAGCAAATTTTGAATTTATTAACACTAAATTCAGCATATGCCTTGAAAAATTATTATGCCAAAAATAATACTTTACCTGCACAGTGGTGAACATAAAAATATATCGGTACTTAAGTACTATAGTAACAATGCCAAAGTTTCAAATAGTTCGACAAGTTGGCAGCCCAGATTTCACATATGCAGCACACACTGAATTGGCAATCTTGTGCTTTAATTCATACAATGTCGCCAATAATGATGAGAAAATGCCTAAGTATCAAAATATCTAGTTTTCTAAACTTTTTTAACATGATTAAAACAAAAGTATACCTAACTCAGTAAGTTTTAATAAAATTACTATGTCTGACATAATATCGAAGTAATTATTTTATCTGCAACGAAGCTAAAATCCTGATTGTTATAAAATCTTCAGTTGCATATTCCAAATATATTACGAGGACCTTTTAAAAATCTGGAAAAATACGAACTTTACTACATTTCATTTCAGGGTAATTAATGATTTGAATGCAAACTGAGTGAAAATACAATCCCCTGTGTGTCAATCACGCATGTAAGTGAACATTTATCTAAAGAATATATGTCGTGTAAAACCAAACTTTGGGTAAATTGACACTAATCTACGTCGACCTCATTAGCCAGTATTGTTGTGTAGAGAAACGGAAATGATCAATCCTTCTACAAAGATTAGTTCTAACAATCATATCACTTATTAATGAGATAGGATATCAAATTTGGCTACTTGTGATTTTCAATCATTACTACCATACATAGAATTGAATGATGAGTTTTGGAATCTTAATGGCTATGCTTCATTTTTGAATGCTTCGAAGAAACTTAGAATATATCTTAATTATTCTTGCTAAAAGAAATTTACGAATTGAAGTTCATGTATCAATATTGTTATCATTAAATTTAATACCAGAATATCGATGCATTAAATAAATGTTTTTCTTGGTTATTTTATTAGTAATTATTCTGGGATTTAAAATAAGCGAATAAAAAGAATGCATTTTATAAAATTTCAATTGTAATTTCTTTAAAAATATTATTTGATCTTCCAATAATAAATAATCAAAGAGAGAGAGAGAGTGGGAGAGTTGAATTATATAAGGGAAAATCATTATTAGTAAGTTACAAAAGATAATAAAAAATAATTTATCATAATAATCACTTGGAACAATTTTTATTTTTCCACATAGCCTCTAACAACGTTGATCATTTTATCCCATTGTTTTGTCAGAGCCCCAATTCTTGCTGCATAAAACTATTTGGTTTTTTCTGTCATTCGCAAAATGACTTCATGTTAAATGCCGTCGTTATAATTAAATTGTTTGCCTCCAAGATCTTTGCTTTTATCTGAGGACCAAACAGATGAAAACAAAGACCAATTCGATTCTATTTTTGTGTTTCTCAGTTAGTTCCCGGGGAATATAATGTGCGCACACTTTTTGGAAATCCACACGATCGTACATTATGCTGTATTCTAAGCTGTTAGAACACCCTATTGTCGTTGCGATATTGTGTCTGCTCTTTTCTATCACCCCCGAATCAATTATTTCACCTGTTGCTCAGTTGACTTCTTCTGAATCAAAACTAGACACCCACTTCGATCCGCTTCAATCATCTTGTAATGGTCTTAGGAAAATTTCTTCACCCAACTGTACACTGCTTTAAATGATAAGCCATTTTCTCCTTAAACATGTAACATTTCTTAATGAATGTTTTAAATCAAATTATTTCACCCACAGTACGTTGCTCTTCAATCCTATAATTATTTCGAACCACCGCCATTTTTAAAACTGTATTACGTAAGCCCACATCAATATGAATTGAATATCATAAGGCCGCATGCGGCTGCAATCTATCAACATTACTTGAAGATAGTTGTTATTGCTTTAAATTCTGCCATATGCATTTGTGACTTACTTAATTACTTACTTAATTTTACCCTCGTAAATACAGGAACATATGTTCCTACTGATTGTAGTTGAAACTCAGTCGAGAACAAGAAGCTTTATTGAGACACGCTAGCTTTATTCTTATATGATGAATTTAAATGATGATAAAGAAGTGCGGTTTTCAAGAAAGGGCTCACAAGGAAACTGCTATTTTTTAGCAGCAAAAACATTTTTAGATAAATATATCATCGCTAGAGGAGGCTGACGATCCAAAATACAATGTACATGACTGCAGGATGGTCCATCCATTTTCCTTACAATGACAATATATCAACATGATTTCCAGAACAACTAAGTCAACTTACAATGCTTGTCAAAGCTGAAAGAAGTATATCGAAATGAAATGCAAAAATATCACGACAGTAAGAACCTTTTAGTTCGGTCAATGTTGATGGGGATAAATGGTACGCAAGTTTCAGATGGTTTTAAGTAACCCCACAACCTGAATTTAGCCGGAGTGAGGTCGGATTAGTATTGTAGTCATGAGATCTTGCTACCTCGATCAATCACTTTGTCTTTACCGAGTGTAGTTAATTGGAATTGTTTTACTGATTTAGTATGAAGGTAAACAATTATGCATATAAATCTTATTAAAGAAAATGCACCTCTTTAATTTAACGAAGGCATGAAAAAATATTTTTGCTGCTAATAAATATCTGATTTCTTTTGCGTCTTTTCTTGCAATGTGATCAACTTTATCATGCAACTTTATCATAAACTTTTATGCAACTTTATCATATGTTCTTCAGTTTGTGAATTTTATAAGTTTAAACGAGTTTTTGGCTCTCCCGGTACATAGATATATACATATGTTCATATACTAAATGTATAATATATTGTTACGAATTTTGTGTAAATAGTGTAAATAATTTGTATTTGAGTGTTTAATGCATTTATATTACTCTATGTTATATTTATTTCATGTTAAAATTGTACTATTCACAAGCAATGCCACCCCTTATGTTATAATGGCGATTCAATGAGAATTTGGTGACCATGTAGGCGAGTTCGGAACCCTCTGGAATCTTCTAGAAAGTAGTAGATCTCTCCACTAGTGTCACGTTCAATGACAGGAGCGGTTGTATTTCTGGAAGTTTCTGTCGCGCCTATTAAAGGTGCTCGCCGGTACGGAGAGGAGTCTTGATTAAGCCAGCGAGTAGTAAGGATTGTTTTGACTAGTGATTAGCTCGGCTGTGCTTGTGAATAATCTTTACGTACGTGTATTTTTAAACACTGGTGATTGTGTTAAATTGCTGTCGAAGGTGTGAAGACCTTCGAATATTTACCCTGCGAATATTGCTGCTGAATCCTGTATTTAAAGGATTGGATTTTCGATAATAAATTCGCATTGCTCTGAAGGAGCTGTTTATTTTCTTTGTGATTGTTTTTACATAAAATCCTAGAACCTGGATCTACGTAACAATATTAAGATAATGCATTCATACAGACAATTATATAAATATATATAAATGAAGGAAAACATGAAATGTGCTTAAAAGCATGAAAATTAAGCAATAAAAACACAAATAAAAACTATCAACAAATAGCAAAATAAATATTCAGAAGAAAATGAAAAAAAAAGAAAAGATATAAGGCCTAACAAATGTGAAAAGGCAATTTTGGACTTAGGAGTAATTAGAGGAGTAAATACTTTTTGATGGTATCAACGTTCTATAATGTGTAACTTGGTAGATTAATAATGAAACACATCCGAGGAAAGTAATGCAATGAGCAAAAGAAAAATCGATAAAAAGTAGTTTGACCAATTTAAAGTATGGAAAATAAAGATTGTACAGCAAACAATTTCATAAAACTGTACTGTCAATGGATATCAAAGAAATGTAAATTTTGAAGTGACAATAACTGTTGTGAAAGCGTAAGACTGAAATATAGGAAACTATGTCATGAAGAAAAGCAACTCACCCACTCGCTCATCACAAAATATCGTTCATTATTAGAACTCTGGTAAACTAGTTTTTATTTGTTTAGCAGTTTTGCGGAAATCATTTCCCACAGAGCCGTAATGAATATTGTTTATGTTAAAGAATATTGTTGACACATAAAACCCAGAAAGTACGCTACATCTGTTCATTTGACGATAGAATTTATGCAACATATATTTCTTTCTATTGAGCCTGATTTGAAACTCCCTTAAAATTATTCAAAATATAAATTAAGTAATTTTCTCTAGAAGGCTGGAAATATAAACAATTTTCAAACAGGTATTGAATCAATATAATATTGAATTTAAATTAAATAATTCGAATCTCGCACAAATCATTTATAAAGGAATGGGGCTTCAGAAAAGAATAATTTTTTTAAATATAATGAGGATTTGAACAATCATAAGCATATGAATGTAAGAAACTTCTCTATAATAAAATATATTTATTAAGTTTAATGTTGCGCATGATGGCTTCTACAAAGGTAGCTTTAATTACTAGCTATAAGTGGATTTATAAAGTTAAAATGCATCCTTATTACACTGTAGTAATATTATATAAGTATTTAGAATAATAAATTGCATTTTTTGAAAAAAATAAAAAAAAAATACAATTTTATTTAAAAAAAAAATTCAATATTTTTTCAAATATTTTGAAAAACAAAAGATATGTTATTCTTAAATGATGTAGGGTTTAAAGAGTATGATACATTTTATAATTCTATAAAGTTTTATACATCAGAGGCCACTATTTTATAAAATAGCGTACGCAACGCAAACATTACTTTATATTTATTACAGAATTTTCATATGCTTATGATTTTTAAAACTATGCTTATATTTTAAACATTTCATACTTTTCTGAAGCCCCATTTGTTTATAAATAATGTGTGAAATATTCGAATTATTTAATTTAAATTTAAAAGAATTATACATGTTTGAAAATTGTTTTTATTTTCAGCCTTCTAGAGAAATTTAATACCCTTGAGACATCTTATGGAGACAAAATATTTTATTAATCCCGAATGATATGCTTACTTTTATGTAATGTGATGTGTAATAAAACTACGTAAATTTAATCACTTACTAATTATTATCCTCATTGGTACACATCTACTAAAATTATCTAAAAATCAGTGTTATTTCAAAATTGTACTCCATATGCAGGGTGATTCACTACTAGACTGACAAACTTGCAGGGTATGTAGGGGGTACAGAAACGAGTCTGAATCACATGGAATGCAGGGTTGCTAATGCCGTAGTTGTGAGCTATGGTATAAAGAAGCAGAGATATCGAACAGAAACAGCAACACATCAATGGGACAGAAAAATATTTTATTCAACGGTTGTACTACTACAGGTTTCGAAATTATGGCCATCACTCGTCTGGTAGACCTGATAATAGCGCTGCAAGGAAGTGCTTACTTTCTGGAAGATTCCTGGCATCTGACTTATTTCCCAGTAGCTACAAATATTCGATTCCTTCAACTGAAGGAACGGGCGTCTCGTATACCAAAAGAATCAGTTAATTCGATAAAGAACCAGTCTCAGATAATCTTCTATTCACACTTGCGAAAGTCGGGGATGCGGATCACACCTAAAAGGGTAACTTACATGATACAACCACTGGGTGGCGGGCACGTTGGTATCACGTATTGATACACTATCAGCATATCGACCATTTTTCTCTTTGAATACGAATTCATCCCACTACCATACGAAGTGGATCACAAATGACTACTTCCAGCAGGATCAGTGTTAACGAAAGCTTCTATTTAGCGTCATCTACCACAAAACTGTCTTGAGGAATCTTCCAGAGCGTCAGGAAATCCATGCAGCTTCACGGTCAGGCTTGCCAAACGACTTCTGGTCGTAATTTTGAACATCTGTTTTAGTACAACTGTTTAATAAAATGTTTTCTGGTCGTTTGAATGTGTTGTTGTTTCTTCTCTGTTGCATCGTGGCTCACAACTATGGCATTTGAGACTCTGCATTCCAATGTGGTTCAGAGTTGTCTTTGTAACCCCTACACACCCTGTTAGTATGCCTGTTTGGAAGCGAATCTCCCCGCAGATATATTTCAAACCTTACTTATTTCATTCAGAATTGTGTGTAATATGTACAATTATTAATTACAATGACTATTTAAGATCCAATTTAATCAGTTAAGAAAATTATAAAATTTTATTTAGTACACATGTTACTCTTCGCAGACAGAACAAATAGTTATATCTATGTAACAAACCTCTGGTAGAGTTGGTGAGGGGGGTTTTGGAAGAAGGAGTCCAATTATTCTAAAAAAATGACAACTTAACTTGCCACAGGCGTATATATCGGTTTCACTCAATCGTGCATTAAGTGCTGCTGACGATAAGTGCTTCCTTCTAAAGTAAGATTCTTTCCATTAAATAGGCAATTAATGAATTAAAATAATTATATTTTTAAGTGCACATATTCTCCTGGATAACTTGAATTCTCTCACGAGGTTCTTAATCTTTATTTTCAAGAACACTGACAATTTAAGTGCGAAACAACTTTTATCTAACAACAATTCGTTCAACTCTTTCTCTCGCATGCGCAATTCCCCTAAATTTGAAACAATTAGGATTTGAATGTATTTTTGATTACCTTCATGAAAGATTTTATTATTAGTCATATTACTTTATTCTACCATGCGGAATAATCTTGCAGTGTAGGGGGTGTTGGAAAGCTAAATTCTTATTTTTTTGACAATTTGAGATTTTTACATTTTCAAATTGTATACTTTTTAGCCTTTCTAAAAATACCTTACTTTTGCATCTAGGATATTTAGAAGCCCTTAAAATGTATTTTTAAATAATCGTTGAATTTGGGCCACGCCCATTTTAATGACGAAAATTGTAAACAAATTACTTTGTTTTTGCTTAAAAGTATAACGACTGATATAAACCAAAACATGTAACTTTTATTTCAAATTGAGCCTTTTATTTTTTTATTTCCTAGCCGAATAGAAGTCTCACTGTATACATTTAAATCAATTTATCTCAAAATGTAAATTTTAATGGGCGATGTACCTTTTCTGAGAAACTACTGTTCACAGGTATGTAAGTTTTTTTATGAATTATTTATAATGATGTCTAATATATACTAAAATGAGCTTTTTGTAAAAAACTCAAAAATTTAATTTTTAAAATTTTTTAAGTAAAAAATGGGTCAAATTTCGCAATGTTTGATAAAATATTTCCTAATTTATTAAAAAATTCAAAATTAGCTAAAAGCTCATTTTAGTATAATGAGAGAAGTGTACTTTAATAGTATGAAAAATTTCCAGCATGTACACAAAACAGATTTTGAGAAAAGGTACATCGAAAAAAGCCAATTTAACATCAGTATAGAGAGAGAGAGAGGTTTCCAACTCCCCTCTATATACAGGCAAAATATTATTATAATATGAGCCTATTTTACAAAAGGAGAATATTCTTAAAATAGGACATTCTATGTTCATTTTTCGTCAAAATATTTTACTTAAATATTTTTTTTTTATTTTAATATTATTCTTAAAACAATTTTATATACATTTTCTAATCTAAGTGGCACTAAATATCATAAATATTATCCATTTATACGCTTTTGCAAAATCACGGTTCCGAACGTAGTCGGATACCTAAATGAGTTTTTAAGAAAACTATTTTTTCGAAAGAAAATCTTTACCAGATACATGATATCTTAAGAATAATTAAATCAGATAATGTTTTGAAATTTTTGGGAATGTAAATTATACTATTTTTCATAAATGGGACTATAAGTTTTGTTGTAGTTTAAAGGGTTTTTTTTTTCATTTTGGGTAGTTTTTATAAAGAAAAACTTCAAAAATATCAAAATTTTCGTATTATGTGTAATTGTCTGTAAATCTTTTGTACTTTAATATTTCTCTTATATTTTGGTTTATTTTGAAAAGCACCATAATATGTGTGTTTAAAGAAATGTGTTTAAAGAAAATTATAATAATTGTAATAGCAATTTTTTATAGTGTTACCCGTTTCAGTAAAAATTTGGTTAAATTTCATTGAAAACAAACTTTTTTTTAAAGTACAATGTTTATTTAAAAAATTATATGTTTTTACATATTTTTATTTTATTTTTCTTCGTAAAAACACTCAAATTGTTTCAAAAATTTGTTTTTATTAAAAAAATTGGGATTGAAGTTATGCAGTTACCTTTTGAACCATGGTATTTGTAACTAAAAATATCTATGCTTTCATTAATCATATAACGACAGAATTTTTAAAATAAATTGACAGTTTTTAATTCAACTTACGAAAAGAGAAGGATTTACCAATTTGTTGGTAGCTATAACAAAATCCATTAGAAGCTAAGAACTTGTTTTATGTGAATAAAAATTAAAAAAAGAAATTTTTAATTGAAAGACCGCATACTTTCAAAAGTTTCCTATTATTAATACAAGTAATTGGCGATTGTAACGCAAGCAAAACTGAAAAGTGATTAGCTGACAAATATATTGGCAGTTAAGACAATAGCCCCTTTTCGTGTGTAACAAAATAGAATCCTATAGAAGCATTTGATTTCAGTAAAAACAAACTCCTGATGCTTGGCTTAGAAAATTGCTAATAGAAAATGCTTTCGAAGTCCCTATTCACTCAAATCATATACTTCTTTTTCTTTAAATATAAAATAAATACAATAATTTGTTTTCTCAAAATCAAAACAGTTAGCATACTTTTATGCGCCGCCATAAGAGAATTTAGAGTGTTGCGTTTTATTCCTTTGATTATACCAATTTTCATAGTGAATATATACCTTCTTGGACCAAAAAATTAGGGAATCAAGAAATAATTGAGGATTGTAACTAAACTTGGCACGAAGGTACATGTCGGGAAGATATGCAAATGATTAGAAATGCAGCGTAATTGCACATTACGTATATCCGGTAGAGGACGTTTAACGGCGTTCTCCGTGGAGTATAAAACAGGTAACCAAATCCTGTTTGAGTGTGCTAAATCACTTACAAAGTAGGGGGTGAAGTAGACATGCCATTACACCATTTTCGAAGACAATATAAGCATCTGTCGCAATTTGAGAGGGTATAATCATCGGCATGATGGAAGCTGGGTGATCAGCTAGAACAGGTAGCTCATAAATTAAGCCGGTCTGATTGTGTTGTGAGGAGGTGTTAGGACCAGTGGATCCGAGAAATGTCATTTACATCAAGACCAGGCTCAGGATACCCTCGACAGACGAGTCATCGAGAAGACCACCACATCGTAAGAAATGCACTCGTTCAGCTAACTGATTCATCGGCCGCCATCAAGGCACATGTAGCACCTACACTAGGGCCCCTGTGTCTTCTCGAAATATACGAAGGTGCCTGGCTGAAGGATATTTGGAATCGCGACGTCTACTACGTGTGATGCTCTTGACGTCCACCCATCGACGCCTTCTTTTGGAGTGGTACTGAGCACGAGGAAACTGGTCTGCAGCGGAATGGATCCAGGTCCTCTTTAGCGACGAATGCAGATTCAATCTCAGCAGTAATGGCAATCGTGTTCGTGTGTGGAGACCTCGTGGTGAACGCCTAAATCCTGCCTTTACTTTACAGTGGCACACCACACCAACAACTGGTGTGATGGTATGGGGTACAATTGCCTAGAATATATGGTCACCCCTAGTATTGATCCATGTCACCATGACAGCCCAGTGGTATGCCCATGACATCCAGCAACGACATGTATTGCCACTCATGCAACGGCTCTCAGGAGCCATTTTTCAACAACACAATGCTCGTCCTCTCACGGTATGGGTGTCACAAGCCTGTGTCCATACTGTTACTACATTTCCTTGGCCTGTCCGATCCCCAGATTTGTCTTCAAAATCTGGGATCATTTGGGAAGGCGAGTTCGGCATCCCACGAGTTTGTATGAACTAGAGGCAAGGTTACAGCAAATATGCAACGAAATGTCTGAAGACATCAGACAGAACTTGTATGCATCAATGCCCGATCGTATCGCATCGTGTATTCGCACTAGAGAAGATTCAACAAGGTATTAAATCCTCCGTTGTTTTGCCTTTCCTTTCTGAATTAAATGATCATTATTCTATCATTTTTTCTAATCATCTACTTATATCAAAGTAGTCATTAAGTATGCAGAGTTTCGTTTCATTTTGACGACTCCTTCTTGGTGCACTAATTTTTTTTCCATTAGTGTATTTTATTTTTATATAAAATATTTACTTGTATTTAGCGCGTTTTACATGTGCTTAAAAGTAATTTGCAATGCATAATAAAACATTTAAGTTTTGGATTATGAAAATAAATAATAAGCATATTATTTTTTAAAGTAGTATGTGTCTAAAAAATACCATTTATTTCCCTACTTACTCACATTGACTGATAGCTATGAAAAACCTTAGTTAATTATGCATTTACAACTAATTTTAAAAGTTAAAGGCCAGAAACCAATTTTCAGGATTTTAATACAGTTGCGTCATTTTCGCAGATTACAGCGTCATTCCATGTATTGACGCCTTCTGCTACTAGAAATAATTGCAGAAAGGAGAGTACATGTGTTGATCACGTGATTAGAAAGAGGTTTATGCAATCCCAAGAACCTTTTGCTATAAGAATACATTTACTGTTTGAAAAGTGCATCAACTAAAATTCAAGAATTCTTTCGAGATATTTAAACGCAGAATGTGGTTTATTTTCCAATAAATTTGCACATGCACTTCAACTTACTTTTCGCAAGAAAAGGAAACGACAGGTTTCTGCCAGATAATATTAGAAAATGCAATACGGCAGTGGAAAGCAATGTTATTTTCGGATGAGTAATGTTCAAGTGCTGCACATTTTCACAGTTCAAGTGAAAAAGTATATGATGTTAGATATACGATTCCTTCGGTGAAAATCTTCCATGTAAAATAATGTGAGGTGAATGCATGACTTGCATTTCTACTTTGATATTTCGAGTAATATGAATGGAATTTGATACATGTATTTGTTACGCAGGTTGTTGAAGCTTCACATAGATATTCAAATTTTTTGGTGGATTCCAGTACGTGTCGAAAGTCAAGATCCTCTAAAGACTATTTAAAAAAAGAGAAATTCCAAGCAGTTGACTTGCTAGATACCATCCCAGTAAGGATGTGTGAGGCTTCGGCAAAATAAAGTTGCGAAATATATCGAAACAAAATGAAATCTAGAGTTTACAGAGAAAAGATTCGTTGTGTGGTCAGATTTTAACTTGATTATTAGTTAAAAGCCCTTAAGTTTGGTAAATGTAATTAAATTATTCTTTTTTTCATTGGATATTATGATCGGTGATATTATTTTAATAAAATTTATTAATTTAAGTTTAAAAAAATGACTTTCGTTAGAGTTTCGCAAAATGCGTTAGTAAAACTTTTGTAGTTTAGTTTTATATAACATATATTTTTATATAGCAAGTTCCAAACTGTTTACAGAAAAAATGCTTTTGATTTGAGTTAAAAACACATTCATATGCAAAATGAGTTTTCAGTATTTAGTTAAACTTCGCTGGAAACAACTAATATCAGTACGCCAGTGCTTCTCAAACTTTCAATATACGCGAACCACTATTCAATCACCTTTTTCATCGCGCCCTCCTCCATGCAGTAATAATGTATTGAATTCAATAATTCTGTACTTTGCCACTCAAGCTATAATATTCGAATTTAACTTCTTATGTTGCACCGACGTATCAAAACGCCTTACTCAGCCAAATCATTAATTTTCTGGACGTATATATACGTCTTTGAGAAGTACGATCTTTTCTGTGCAGTGATACCCATAAAATTATTCCAACAGCTTTGGAATGCTATAAAAGAACCTTCATAATGTTTGCGAAGAATCTATGTATTTCAGAGGATTAGCTTTTTTATTTCTTTTCTCCCCTTCAAAAAAACATCAAAATACGCTCGTCTACATTGTAAGTGGTGGGGAGCGAATCGAGTAACCTTTAATCGGCAGTTAAGGAATTATTTATAAACCGTACAAATTATCAAGATAAGTTTTAATACAAACCCATTGGGTGACTGTTAATTATCAAAATTGTTCTTAACTTTGTATTGTTAAATTAATACTGAAATATACATTGTACGGTACTGATACATTTATAAGTGTATTACATATTTTTATTGTATCAGAAAGTATTTTGCTTGTTTACTTTCAGTAAATTAATAATTTTTTATATAACCTTTTGTTTTCGACTTTTCAAAATGCTCGCGCCCCCTTGTAGAGTCATCGCAGCCCCCCAAGGTGGGCGCGCTCCACAGTTTGAGAAACGCTGCAGTAAACAAATCATGATTCTTTAAATGAAAAATCTTGACTTTGTGTTTAGGAGACTACTGTAACCCGTACCACCGATAAGCAGCTTTTAATGGTATGCAACATTCTGAACAATGCGCGAAAAATATCGCATTTTTGCAGATGTCTGGTGACAGCAAAACATAATACATATCATCCGTTTGCCGTACGCCGCTGTTGATCTGTGCTGCTTGATGCCTAGATGCGATTTCTTTTCTCCTAAATAACAATAAACTGAGCATCAATGCCATTGTTTTTCTCGGTAAAATATCCGCCAATCTTTTTTAAGCCTATCTATAATATATGATCCAAAATCTAAAAATAAAACCTTTTCTCAATTCTAAGTTCTTGAGCAACACTTGTCAATCTACGTCTCTGTTTAAGCTTGCCAATCATTACTACCACGTATAAAGACATCTTGATGGTTTCTAGCAGCCATTGTCAACGGTCGATTTCCTTTTAACCGGCCGGGAGTGTCTGGAAATGCTAGTTTCATCTTTTTTTTTCAATTTCTTCTATCTATTAGTTCATTCCCTCCTTATATATATATGTGTGTGTACGTGTATATGTGTGTGTGTCTTGTTTAAATTTTCAATCGCTTATAAAATACTTTCTATTCATCAATTTCAATTAAAATACATTTTTCTTAAACTTGTAATGGATGACACTTAATGTTAATACAGTTTTTACAAATATGAAATCATTAATTATTGAATAATTAGTAACAAACAAAAGTAATAGTCCAACAGCATATATAAGAAGGAAAATCGTTCTTTTTTACCCTGCAGCGCGATAGGTAGCGCGTTGCGCTTCTAATCAAAGTTCATGATTTCGAATCCCTTCTGGGGTGGTCTTATTTCTGAAAATGTGATTTCTTTTTACTATGCTATGTCATTGCAATAATTAAATTTAATTAATAAATAAATAGTAACAAATAAAAATAATAGTCCTTCACCATATATAGAAAGGAAAACGAAAAACTGCAAGGGAATTCACTTTCTTTTTTGACACTTAATATTATGACTCTGGCATATGTATATACATGTTTATATTAATTGTAATTATTTACTAAAAAAGTAACTAAAACAATTTTTTTTGTTGGCCTAAATAGGAATTGACTTAATTATATATATATATATATATATATATATATATATATATATTACTTGTTTTAAATGAATTTAAATTGAAAACAAACAAATGAATGTTTGTATTTCTATAGGGTAACGTATTTTACAGTTACATACAAATGTGAAGGGACTTTATGTAAAATTGAAATAATACATAATTTGTGTAAAGAGGATATGGCAGATATATTTTAAATAGAAATTAAAAACAATACTATTTTTGAACGAATGCTTACTGTATGCGATCTCTTTTCAACAAACAAAGGATTAGACATTTAATCAAAACGTCAAATTCTTCTGGTAATCTTCTTGTTTACATTTCAAATCAGTGACTCAAGAGTCTTTCATTAAAGCTTTGAATTCAATTTTTCAGTTAAAAACTACTGTTTAAAATGCGTCAACTTTGTTTGTTAGAAATCTTGAAAATTCCCTTATTTTTTAAAAAATGTTTACACCATCATGACCGTTTTCATTGATTTTTACTTTATCAAAATAGTTGTTTCAGGAAACAAGCAGCATTATCAATTTTAATTTTCTATTACACAGTTGAAAAGAAATAAAGCAGAATCACTATGATGTGAAAGGATTTGCAGGTAATCATGTATTTCTCTTTGTTATAAAATATTCAACATGCAGTTCTTGAGGGATTGTAATTAGTGATTCTTACATCATTCTTACGAATATAGTTATTTTCTTTTTCGAAAAAAAATCAGCATTTGTAATTTATTAGAAAAATAATTAAATTATTTTCTAAAAATAATGACCACTAAATAACGTAGAACATTTTCATCCAGTTTACATTTTTAGATAATAAATTCAATTCATGAACTATTCAATTTATGTAGATGTCATCACACATACATAGATGCAGAAAGTTGTTAAACTTCTTTGGATACAAAAAAAAATTTTAACAAAATTGACAAGAACGTGTCAAAAAAATTAAAGTTATTTTTTGAAATACGTACGCTCATATTTGAAATTCTATACATTAACTACGAAAACGCATTTGAATTTGTATTTTTGAAGATTCATATGAATTGATCATAGTGTTTTATATATCTGTCATTTTATCGCTTTTACCTTGATAAAGTTACATATTATGAGGCCAAATGTACAAATAATAGGAGATTAAATGCTAGAATTATAGATAAAAATATATAGTGAAGCTGTACAAAAAGAAATGTATTGTTTAGTATTTAAGAACAAATTATTTTTGCTTTGATTTTTTGTAATAACCTTTGTCAAAAGTTCTTACAATGTCTTCCTGAAAAATTACAATCCAACACTTTCAGGGAAATAATTCATTAATTGAAACTGTTCATCATCTATTTGTAAAAATATATGATCAAGAGAAATCAGATGTTTTAAAGAAGAAAGTCTGATAATACAGGATATTAAACCCCAATAATCATTCAGGTCTTCCTATAAATCTAATTTCCGCAATAATATCCAGCATATTACTTAAGTAGCAATGTAATGTATTCTTAATAGGGAATTTCCAAAACGGGTATCTCGTAGACCTATTTCTCTATATCTCTATACATTTATCATAGTTCTGTCTGAGTCTTGATCATAATCTAACCACTAAATGTCGAGAAAAGTTACGATTGTGATGTGTTCAGTCATTTTTGCAGGTAACTTCTCTAGGTTAGAATTATCCATATTCATCAGTAATTATTATCAATTATTCCTGCACCCGTTGAACTTCAAAAGTTTCCATTCATATGATGCGGTGATGTGTGTGTGTATCACCTTATACATACTTTCGAAGATGATTTAGTCATTTTATTGGGGATATTTGACATTAAAATATACTTGACATAAAATATTTAAGATAGAATCAGAAATTGAGATATTTATACGAAAAAACATAAAAAAAGATTTTGGTTAATTATCATCGTGTCACCACTTTTTCCTTTTAAGATGCCTTGCTTCAGTCTTCACAAATCACCTTACAATGTTCAACGGCTTGGGAAGAGGGAACGGTATCTTAATTTTAAAGTTTCTGGTGATGTGTTTCTTGGTTTCTTGTCCGGAATAGGGCGTTGTAAATCAGGTATTTCTTCAATCCTGAGTCAAAATGAACGAGGCTTGCGAATGTTAAACTCAGACCGTCTACGCAGGTGCATTTTCAACAGTTCGTGACCCAGTTTTCCTAAATATGTAAACGAGGATCTTATGTGGATTTCAATTCCCAAAAAGATATTTTGTGAGGTTATCCGAGCTTCATTGAGGATTGAATAAAACAAAGTCACTAGCTAGGCGCGTGAAATCCCTCAGATGTATTTCAACTTCCAGCAAAAAGGAAAACTATCAAACAGAAGTTACAAAATACTTGTCTCGAATTGTTTAAGTCAAAAATTGAAAGCTGCGCTATTTTACAAGAAGAATTCAAAATTAAAGAAATAGTACAAAACCATAAAAACTGACGTCTTGGATGCGCTGCATCTATCAGATTCAATGGCCCCTGCCACCCGAAATTTGAAGAACTCGCCCTCGTTATTGACGCTGAATCATAGGGGGTGTGACGAAAGGCAGATATAAGAAAGATGGGCGTGTTCCAACATACCGTGACGCAGCGCCAAAACTTTTATTATGCATCTGAGAGATTCGCGCGCCTAACGGAGGGTTAAACATAGGTAAAATATTTCAGGTTTATCATATGTCTTTTGCATTCATTAAAGGGGTTACTTGATTTCTTACAATATTTTCTATCATTAATGATTTGTTGATTTCATGGGAATAATCTAGGTCTACATTTGTACTAGTATTTTGAATTTCTTTATCTTAATAGGATTTTGAAAAAAATAATACTGTCACATGTTAAATTATCAAAAGTTAAATTATTTTTGATTACACATTTTATGACTTGAATAACTCTCTTTATCCAAGTACAAGTTATATTAACCGTTCAGTAAAAATTTACTTATATTTACAAAATTTAACAACGTTCAAGTCATTTCACAATAAATATATTTTTCCGTGATAAATATTATGGTAACTTTGTGAAAGATTCAAATTAAGGAAATATGTATCATAATGTCCTTAAAATATTACTTTAAGTAAATAAAAAAACATAATTTATTGTTTTGTTGGAGTTGCGGTGGCAAAATATTTTTGTTGGTAACTAACATTTTTTGTATTGTAAATTTAAGCATATTTACGAGTAAAATATAAATGTTTAATACTCTTTATTAAAAGTAAATTTCATTATTATACTTTTTTTCAAAAAATTAAAGTGCGCATAAAATTTAAAAAAAAATATTTCTATTAAAATTTGTTTAGTTTCTCATCTCTATTTTACCAACAGTTTTTCGTTATTTAACATGAAAATTTCTGTAAATCTGATACAACTTTGTATATATTTTTATTTACATACTCGGGAATTTAAAGAAGCCATGTTAAGACAAAAGGGACATCGTATATTTTGAAAAAATCGATTTTTCAATTTTAGCTCTAAAAAATAGTGCTTATTTTTCTGAATCTAAAAATGTATAACACTTATATGTTTGTTGATAAAATAGCCTTAAAATATAAAAAATAAAAAAGTAAACAAACGACCACGCCCTTTCTGACGCACCCTTTAGAACTTTAAATATGTAGTTTCCCCTGTGTTTGATCTATATAAACGTTCTGTATAGTGAACAAAATATCTTTTAGTATGTAATGTCTATTTTTTTTTAAAATAAATTTATACGTGCAAAAAAATTAAGATTTTCATAATTTTTAGGTTTTATGATTATTTTAAAGAAATTACGCAATTAATTCGTTAAAGAACTGGTTCATTATGTTTGATATGTTGCTTGTATATACCTGTGTAAATTTTTTGTACATTCAAAGAATATTTTTGTAAGAAATACATGAAAATATGTATTACAAGATCTTGAAAATTATGTTCCTGTTAACTAAAACAAAGGGTAAAAAACATATGAATTTAAAATTACTTTTGTAACTCTAGAAAATGATTAAGGATTATTATTAGTCATATAAAAATAGGAAAGCCAATACTAATCAAGTGCATAATATGTGAAAATATTGTTTTTTTTTAAATTTTTTCCCTTTTTCTCAAAAGCATATCTTTTTGCATTTAGGTACATTTTAAAAAAAACTATTGCACTATATGATTCCAGATTTTTTATACTTCTATACAAGATGCCTATGCATATAGTGAACCTATTATTTTTTTCTATTAAGATAGTGCCAATATTTTTAAAAATAGTTTTATGCATAAAAAAAAGCAAAAAAAATAAAAAAAATTCAAATTTTAAAGTTTCATAATTTTTTTAAAGAAACTATACTAACATTTTACTAAAAATTGGGTTCATTGTATTTTATGTATTGTTTTATATATGTGTAAAAATATTTTGCTTAAAAAAGGGATACTTTTTTAAAAAATGGTACCTAAACACAAGTATATATTACGAGTTCTCAAAAATTATGTATTACTTTAATTAAGTAGTAAAAAAAATCTTTTGGAGTAAAAAGTTATTTGTGTAGTTCTACAGAATAATTAAATTATCTTTATTAAGAACATAAAAAATCGAAGCTCTATTGGAAATTGTAAATGATATATGTCTCATAAACAAAGGGTCTTAATTTGACATTTTACTCTTTCGAGCATGTCCTGGTTCCCTTAAGCTCTTATTCCTTCAGTTTTGTTCATATTAAATCATTTCTAGAAAGAAAATCATTTCATAATAAGCATTCGTTCCTGAGTAACTGGAGAATATAGTTAAGTATTGGCCAATAACTTGGATTACCAGTCACATAAATCTCCTTATCTATGTGAACGAATTTATTAATTACTCAAAGTTCTCTTTAGCCGTACGTATGGAAAAAGTGTTTATTTCCCTGCTGTTTCATATGTCTCTTAAAGAAATATTTTCTATTTGTTCATAGAGTACAATAATAACGTCATAACTTTTAGTTTTGTTATGCATAACTTAATAAAGTAGAAGTCTTCTCATTGAGAGTCCACCATTCATTATTTTTTCCACGCCTGGAGTTAAAATGCCTAATTAGTTAAAATGTATTCTCATGTAAATTGTAACTTAAGGTAAAAATAAGATGAAGAGATATGAAAAATTAAAGAGAAAGTGTTATGTTGTAACTTTGGATCTAAAATTTGAAATGAAAGTAATTTATATTACTATTTTACCTATAACTGTAATACCTTACTTTTCCATTTGTACTGTTTGCAATCCCCTTGCAGAATAACGTAATTAATTTCAGAATTCTTTAGTTATTGCAACGAAAATAAATCTAAAAATATACATAAACCAAAAATACCACAATGAAGTTTATTTAAGAAATACAACTCTTCAATCAAAGAGGTCATACTATATCTATTATAGTTGAATTTGATTAAAATTATTTATTTAGAAAATTAATTAATCTTGAAAATTAATTAATTAGCTAAACATAAAATACCATATAAACATAAACTTCAGGTACAATAGACAAGATGGAATAAAAATCATGAAGGAAATTTGACTTAAATTTAGATCTTTAAAAAAATTAAAAATGAATTAAACTTTTAACTGCCACTGGTATACAAATCCGTATCACTTAACCAGTACGTCAAGTGTCCCGCACGTATATATACGTCATTCTGAAGTACGATTATTTTCTTTGCGCTGCAGGAAGTAAAACTATCCCGGAGGTTTTGAAATGTAAAAACATTACCTTGACAATGCGCGTGAAGGATTTACTTATTTCAGAGAAACATTTGTTTAATTGGTCCTTTTTCTCCCATACTCTCGCTTATGAAAAAAAAAAAGATAGCACTGGAGAGTGAATTAACTAAATTTAATCGCCAGTTAATTGGTTAAATAAAGCTGCGCATTTTACTATTAAACCTATAAGCATTAAATGTGGTTTTTTCCCCATTCGTACTATTTACAATCTACATAAGCATTAAGCATAATTAACATTCTTTATTCGTAATTGAAATGCGTAAATCTGAAAATTGTTAAAGATCAAATAAATATTAGAATCAAGTTTATTCTATTTTTAGCTTAATCTCTTTCTGTCTTTAAGCCATTTAATATATATTTTACTAATGTGCTCATTTTTTCCTATTAGAATGATTGCTTAGATATTTATCAACTAGATTTTAGTTCTTGCACATGAATAGTATTTATAGTTTGTTTTTCATTCTTTATAGTAATCGCATTTAATAAGTGGATTCCGATTCGGAATAAACCTTATCAGATAAAAATCCTCCCCGAAATATGTTGCATTTTGACATAGAAATATCATACAGGTTTTCCCCTCTCTCTCTCTTTAGCATTTTATAATCACTTTTGAGAGTTTCAAGTAATTTTTAACCTCGACAGGTTGCACTGGGAATAGACTCCCCACCAGACTCCTGAAATCTTGAATTCTGGAAAATTGTTTGTTTGTTATCAATGACATTGTCAGTATCCACCTGCAGGTCAGTCTTCATTCAAACTAAAATGTATTTGTTACATATTTCCTCCATTTTTGGAAGTTGCAAACGTTTGTTTAATCTTAAGGCCCCAGAGTGTTTGTTCTCTTTCAAAATTATGGTGAAAACGAGCTAAGGCGTTCCGTAACCTGTATGGTGCCCAAAGCTAAAGATAACGGCAGGCGTCACTTAGCCTTAACCATGATGAATTTCGTGGGACTTGATCTGACCTTTGCCGATCAGCTGGCATTAGCAACAACAACAACAACCACAGTCTTAAGGCACTTGGAGTGACTGAGTTCTCCATGTGACCACTTTTGTTCCAAAATATTTTTTATGAATTAGCTACATTTTCTCCCAGTGAACAATTTAGTAGTTTTGATTGATGTTTTTTTATAATTCATAAACTTTAAGGTTTATAAATGTAAATGAACATAATATAAAAATGAAATGAGTATCTGTGATCTCTATTTGATGAAGTGAAAACCTCGGAAATATAAATTTATCAAGAAAGGAAAACACTTGGTGAAATAAAGAATATTAACCATTACAGCAAAAGTAAATTTGAGAAAAGCGAAGGCATAGAACCGTTTGAGTCCAGAGTTAAATTTCCAATTGTTATCTATAGAATTCTATCAAAACACATGTAAAGCCCCAATTGACATTGAACCCCAGACACATTGCTCCATGTCCAAAATAAAGAAAAAGTTCAACATGCTATGGGTCGATCATCTAAGAACAATAAAACTATAATAACTTGTATAAAATATGACAGTTTTGCCTGCAAATATCATCCCTGTAATGTTAGAGAAGAGTTTCTGTGATCTGTGTTCTTCATTAAAGTTCCACACATTTGAAACATTTTTGTTCGGTTTGATTGGATTTTTCCTCAAAATATCAAGTAAAAATTTAAAACTTCTTAAAGGTATGTAAGAATATTTCTTTTAATTAAGTTATTCACTTAAATTACGATTTTTATTCTGTATAATACAAATAAACATACAAAAAGGTCTGGGGTGACTCCATACTCTTGCGTGAACACCAACGTTAGCATCGAGTACCCAATTTCTCTCGGGTTAAAATGAGTTCCACATTTTGCCGCAATATTGTTAAGCTAATTAAATTACTTCTTTTATATTTAAAAAGAAACAATTTTCTATTTTTAAAATACAGTGAATTGACTTATGTGTTACACTGTCATAACTTTTATAAATAATTTAACTGACTAATTTCACTAATAATTTAACCCTCCCCATTTTAATTTTGTACCGATCGATTTTTCCAGATATTTCACCAAGTAAAGTAAAATGTTTCCTTTAATTTCAATCTGTATTGCCAGAAAAATTTCATAAAAGTGAAGAAGAAGAATAAAAATAGCTTTATAAGAAGAAATAAACAAAAAAATTTTTTTTAATATACACTGATAGAAATATAAAAAAAATTATGAACATTAAATATTTTAAGAAAATATAGCTTAAAATCACAAAAATCAACCAAAAAGTTCTTCTCTTCTACTAATTGCGTTTGACCAACATAAGAAAACAATTTTGGAAACAACTTTAATGCACCAAAAATAAAAAGCTTACTTCTTTTCAATTCTACAATAATAAAATAAATTGAAAAATAATTCCTACTTAAATACAATAAATTGGCATGCAATAAGCAAAATGAAAGTTCATTTTATAGAGATCTAAAATTTTCAAAACTTCTCAAAAATTTATTTTGGGGAAAAATCAGTTCTTGAAATCCAAGTGAGACAAACGTTAACAATAATCATCTAATACACTGGACTTTTTAAACTGCTTTTTGTATAAAATGCATCACCATGAAGGAGTCATCAGAATTAAATGAATATTAATGCACAGACGGCTTGTAATAGTTCGAATAAATGACGAAATTTTCAAAGAAATTATATATATATATATATATATATATATATATATATATATATATATATATATATATATATATATATAACTTCGTAGATTTATATTTAATTATAATCAAGTCTCGGAGCTCCTAAGTTCGGAATTATGTAAATGAAATCTATATCGTGACTATATTGATGATTATCATCAGCACGTTGTCACAGGAGACCTTGGCATCGTGAAAGATGATTTGTTAAGAAATTTTATGGAAAAAGGTACCGGTTTTAGACTGATGATCACAAAAAATAAATCTAACGTTATGAAACAAATCATAAGAGATTTAGATAAATTCTACCTTAAAATTGCAATTAAATACGGAATGCCGATTGAAGCTTTCAATCAATTTAGATCTTATGTATCAAAAGAAATTTGGGAATTACATTTCACTGTTGAAAATGAAATTATGTATAAACATCTCTTAAATCATCAATAGAAAATATCCAAAATGACTTCGTGATTATATATGTTGATAAGGTCTCTGTTAATTATGCCATAATTTGTAAATACTTTTACAGTAAAATATTAAGTAACTACATTTTAAATAATAATTCATTTCAAAAATCAATTCACAATAATAGAGAAGATGATAATTGTCTTTTAGCTTTGAACAAAAAAGACTAAAAATTCATCTAAATAATATTAAATATCTAAGTATATTTTTAACACCAAAATTTCATAAAAGCTCTATAAAATTCCGTAGTATCACTAATGGATACAATACATATATCACGAAGTCTGGGAAGATCTTACAATCTCTTCTTCAAAATCTAATTGATAACTTACAAAACATGGCAATAATTAAAAATAGCTTAGAGATTGCTAGAGTTACTAAGGATATGTTAATTTTTTTCCATGCATGTCTTTTATTTCGAGGACCTTTTTAATTCTATAGATATTGACGATATGATTAAGGTTATACAGTTAATTTATGATAAATATGAATTATATATTTCAATGAAAAAAGAAAAAAATTGATATTCTTGTTAACCTCGTATTAAAAGAAAATTTCATTGCATTTGATCAGAATCTTTATAAACAGATCAAAGGATTACCTCAGGGTGGTCCAGCTAGTAATTGTTCAGCGAACCTATATTTACAATTTTTTGAAATTGATCATGTTGTAAATGATTCTTACTTGATGTATCGTTATATAGATGATTTAATAATTTTTGGTAAAAATAGTGAATACAAACCAAATATTACATTCTACCCTGATTATCTCAAGCTCCTTAAAACTAACTTCAACTCTAATATGGTGAAATTCTTGGATTTAGACTTGCATCTTATTAACAATAATGTAGTCAGTAACATTTTTGACAAAAGAGATTCGTTTAAGTTCCATATAATTAAAATTCATGTATGGAAGAGTAACTTGTGCATATATCAATTTACAGAAATATCATTTTGAATTTTTTATTTAGAAATGATAACTTAACTACCCACGAAATAGATAAATACAATAATATAAAAAAAATTTTCAATGTTGTTTAGATCATGAATACCCTTTTAATTTCTTAAGAACTTATATTCATCACAAATACATTAACCGACTTGCTACTTTGAATTCCAAAACCACCACACAACAATATGATTTCAAAGTCAGCATGTTAGTGGTCTTGCTGTGAAGATTATATCATAACACTCATATAACAGTTTACATTTTTTCCACACACATCTTGAACGTCTTACACATTGTTGGCAACCAACCAAATTAGAGCCTAGCAAATTTACATTTTTGACAATCAACCAATTCAAATTCTACTATATTTGATTGCCGTTTTTTTATATCTGTCTTTGCTGGCTGGTTTAAAAGTTAGCTCAAAAGATGTGTTTATGTATATTCGAATTTTTTAACTTGGTGAATAATTTATTTTCATTCATGTCAAGACGCTTGATTCTCTTCGTAAAAGCTCTGTGAGTAAAGAAGTTTTGTTAAATTATTTTTTGAAAAATACTTTTCGTATGTAATTGTTTTAGGAATTTTCTACTTTTCTTACGTAATTATTTTGCGATTTTTCTGCATTAAGAGTTTGGGAGAGTTTGTTACATAATAGTAGTGAGTGATTTTATCATACTCTCTGAGTTTTCCATACTCTGAATTTTTGTTTATTTTATTTTATTTGGTTTTTCCTACCGAGTTGCAAAGGGGGAAGGTTGGCGCCTTCAAACTAGTTTAACCCCACTTATTCGGTCTTAAGTCCGAAATTGCTTTCTGACTCGCTAGGTTCTTCTTTTTTGTTGTTTCTTTTTCTTATTTCTCTATAATTTTGTTCTTCATGTTCAGCTTTTATATTTTTATTACGCTATTTCTTGTTATGTTCATTTTCTATTATTTCTTGTTTTTGATATATAATACATATTTCTTTCATATATATATATATATATATATTGTTTATATAAAGTGTCCCAAATCAGTAATTGGTAATTGATTTGGCCACCACTCGCTTCAGTAAGCGCTGATATACGACGTGGCATGGAGTAAAACAGATTTTTAATGTCTCCTTATGGAAGAGAATTCCATATTGCTTGTACGCGCAGCAAAAGTTCGTCTTTTCAAGATACAGGATGCGGAGCACGAGCGAGACACCTACCAACCAAATCCCACACGTACTCAATATGCAAAACATCCAGCGAATAAGCAGGTCAAAGAAGAAGTTGCATGTGTTGGGCTGAACAAAAAACTCGAACAGTCTTTGTAACATGTAGGCATACATTATCCTGCTGAAATATAGTTCCAGGGAGTCTTTGAAGGAAGGAAATGACTTCGGGGTGTAGCACTTTACGGAAGTAACTGTTACTATTAAGATTACCCTCAATTCGTAGCAAATTGGATCGTTCATGTTACGAAAGTGCACCTTAAACCATAACTCTTGGTGTTTGTCTACTATGTCGTTCGATAACGCACTCTGGAAGGCCGAGTTCACCAGCATAGCGTCTGTTACGAATTCGGCCATCATGGCCCCACAACTTGAAGCGTGATTCATATGAAAAAAAGCAACTTGGTGCCAATCAGCTTGCCAGGCTCTGTGCTCATGAGCCCATTGCAAATGCAGCCGTCGATTGTTTGTCAAGAGGGGGATCCTTCATAAAGGCACCTTTGCACGCAATCCACGCTGCAGCATACGTCGACTAATTGACGCAGACGACATTAGTTGACCTGTAGTAATAGACCAACGTGCTGTCAACTGCCTGGAAAAAGCTGTGCAATCATTTACAGCCATGCGGAGCAGGTGTCGATCATCGCATGCTGACGTCACTTTCCGTCACCCACTGCTAGTTTTTCGAGTTGTTAGGTACTCATCAGTCCATTGCTTCCAAGGGTCGCATCACTGTGGAATTGTTTCAATGCACACGAGTTCCTATTGAGATAGAAATCCGTCGTCTCAAAGGTCGATAGTTCTCTCCAGTTCGAGCTCCATAAGTTAGTGGAATTTATCCTTATTTCATCGTGGACGAATATTTTGGTCTCACTAAACGTTCGCCATTAACTACCAATCATTAACTATTTTCAAAGTCCTACTACAGTCCCTCAATGAATCCTAGGTGTGTCTGAAACTTTACTTTTTTGCGTAACAACCTTTAATTGATATCTCTGCTGCAGAGTTCATTTTACAAACATCACTGCGTATATAGAGAGTGAGCTAATAGTAGGAACTGAATAACAAGCATTTCCCAGTTAAACACGAAGATGAAACAGTTTAAATTCTCCCAAGAAATAGATTTACAAATCACATTAATATGCTGAAAAATTAATATATAACACAAAAATAATAAAAAGAAGTTACCAAAAATAACACTCGTATTTCAAAGTAAACGTTTATCATCGAAATAGGGCAATTAAAAAATATTTTTATGTGCAACTTCCATTGTTTAACCTAATTTTTGTCTTTATGGATAAAAAAGAGGCATGTCTTTACAAAATTTAATATACTATGGTGTTGATATGCGCGTGTAGTATTTATGAAGTAAAACAGTGTTTCTCAAACTGTGGGGCGCGCCCCCCTGGGGCGCGCGATAACCCTACTAGGAGGACGCGAGCATATCAGAAATTTAAATATTTAAAAAAAAAATAAAATTCCCATATTCTTGCTCACGACAACATTGACGGGCTTGATCATTTTATTCCCTTTTCCATTCCTTGATAGGAACAGAAAGAGAAGTAAAAAAAATACTTTCTTCCATAATAGAAAAAAAAATACACAACACCAATGATATACATTATGTTTATCAACTGGCGTTTCTCCGTCATCAAATAGCTATCTTTGATCCCAAAACCAAATTAAAGAAAAAAAAAACATTTTGTTTAATTTGCTTATTTTCTCAATGAGATATTTTTTATTACGTTTTAACATAAAATATTACACATTAAAAGAAAAAACAAAACCCGGAACCTGAGAAAAATTCTAAGAAGATAAGCAACTTATCAATGTAATTATTACTGAAAGATTGTACATTAGTTGTAGAAAAAGAAAAGGAAGACATGATTCACTTTTCAGCCAGGCTGCGCAATACATTTGCTGATCATTTGATTGACCTTCAAATTTACTGGTAAGGTTAGTTCTACATTAGTTCCGTCCCATCTTTTATGTGTTTGCTTTTCGCTGAAGGAAATTGTAAATAATAGAGAGTTTTACGATATTTGGACAATAAATGATTGATTTGAAGGATTATTTGTCCAAGATTTATTTTTAGTGAAAAACGTCATAATCCTTTTTCGAACATCCGTATTTTTTTCTGAATACACTTCTAACACGGGAGCGGTGGAGCGGGGCATCTGTGATCTCAATTGAAGAAAGTTGAAACTGATCAAGCAAAAGAAGAACTTGTTAAAAGAATGAATATTATTCATGATTGTGAAACGTGATAAACATGAAACGAAAGGAAAATTTTCAAATGCTTCCTAAAGAACTCCATCAATTAAAATACGAAGCCATAAGTGTCCAGAAGGTTCCGTTCACCTTGTCAAAAAGACACAAGAAAGAAATAGTTCAAATTGCTATTTGTTGATCAACAAATGTGCTATGTGTTCGAGCCCAGTACCACTAATGATCCACCGTGTAGGGGTCAGATGTTCGCTAAATCTGTCGAGAGTTTAACGTCCTCTTGTTGGAGTGATGTGGCAGTTAAAAGAGGCCACACAGCTTAAGTGTCATCCTCGTCACTTGACCATGGTTCAAAATTACGAGGTCCGTCTCCAAAAGCCCTCGTGTAGCTGAACAGTGCGACTTTAATATTCACTCACTCGATCATGGAAGCTCATTAAAACTACAATAACTTGAACAAAATGACAGTTTTGCCAGCAAATAACATTTCTGTAATGTTAGTGAAAAGTGTCTCCGATTTGCGTCCTTTATTAAGGTCTTGCACTTTTGAATCATTTTAGTTCAGTTTTATTTGATTTTTTTTTCAAATCAGCAAAGAAAAATTGAATAGTCCTTGAAAACCTGTAAGTATATTTTCCATTAATTAAATTATTCACTGGAATTCCAATTTGTATTGTGTACAGTAAAAATAATTTTAAACAAATGATGGGGTGACTGAGCCCCTCGCACTATCATTAGCGTTAGCATCGAGAGCGCGCATGCTCCAGGGTTAAAGCATTTTGAAGTATATTTTTGCTTTAAATATTAAAAAGTAACAATTATTCTCTCTTCATCGGAATATTATTTATTTTTTCATTACTTAACATCAATTCTAAATTCTAATTCTGTGAGGTTTAAAGTTACAGTTCTTTTAAATCGTTATTTACAATGATAACATTTATCTAAAAAAAATCATTTTACATTTCTGTTTACAATGTCGTAGACACAGTTTTACTCTCCTTACATTTCAGCTATTATATCAAGAATAATGTTTTATGTTTTTAAAAAAATAACTCGTGCGAAGAGCCGGTGTTTCAGCCAGTATACGTTTAATGTATCAATACTGAAGAAGGTATTTTATAAATAATTTCTTAACACTAAATTAAGAACAAATTTAATAATTATTAGGGACTTCCATGGGCTTGTCTTGTAGAGCAAAGTTTTTCAAAGAAAGGTTTAATTTTAGAAATTGACAATCTGAGTTATTTTTCTATATTTAGCTAAGATCTATATTTTGTCTTCAAAGCAGGTACCGCAGAAAATCCGGTTTAACAAAGGTAGGATGCTGAAAATGGTAATAGTATACGAAGTTCTTTTGTTTTCAGTACAGAAAATTTATCCACCTCTGCCTGAAATTCAAAAGCGATTTATTACAAAATTGCCTTTTAATTTTTCACTACCATAACTTGCTTTTAAGTTGTCATCATCCAGAAAATACTTTTTAAAATTCTTTACCAACATTGCTAAATGATTCTACATGGATTTAAAAATAGCATGTTGTTCTTCCGATTTGTAAGTTTTAACACTTAATGAGCTGGGGCGTTTTTCGCCATCATTTACTTCAATAGTGGTAAATCCAGAATAAAAGTATCTTTGAGAATATTGCCTTGATTTAATTTTCGAAACCATGCTCGTCTGTGTATTTTTTGATCCTATATTATCGTTGGATGTTTGCTTACGACTTAAAAATATATGTATGATTTTGTTTTAATCTACTGCCATAAATACTTAATTACCGTGAATTAAAATTATCATGTAAATTAAAAATTATACATTCAACCTAGATTCGGTAGCTATAGAAGTATCGAGTCAACCAAAACTGACTGGAATTGCACGAGGAAAAGCATTTTTACATGTTTTGCGCAGACGCCCGACACATTGCCCAATCTCACGCAAACTTACCCTATAATGCCAGATGTGATGGATATGATAGCGAGCAACATAGACTAGACTATTTTTCTAATGACATTTGTACTTTTAGAAATGGTTGCTGAAGGAAATAAATCTTTAATTAAATATATCATTTTGCGATCTGTTCTAATTTAAAAATTAGAGAAAGAAAAATAACATAATAATAAGTAAGTAATATAGATTTTAAGTAATTGTGTCTTAAAATATATATTACTTAAAAGTTACATGTACAAAATTTAATATGCTTATCTTATTAATTTGTACTGTTTATAATTAAGATCGTATTGTAACTTTATCGTCCCTCTCTCAAAGTGCACTTTTATTGCTTTAAATGCATTATTGTTGTACAAGGGGGGGACGACAGAAATTATGATTGAAAATTGTGGGTCACCTGTATTGAAAGTTTGAGAAACACTGAAGTAAAATGTTTAGGTTTTTAACATGAAATATCTAATTTCTAATTTTTAATAAAATTAATATACTAGCTTTGTAGTTTTCATGGGATTGGATGTAATTATTTATTAAAAAGATGTATTGTATATTTTTGGATGCAACTTTTTTGCACGTATTCTTCGTGATGAATTAAAATTCGAATTAGTGCATAAGGTACTTTGACAGAAATTTAATGGCAAAGTGGGATTAATATATATATATATATATATATATATATTATGCATGTATATATATAATATATATATTGAAGTAATGAAATCCAAAATATGTGTTCTGTACTTGGATTCAGGTCCTGGAATAGAACATTGCAATTCAACTAAAAGCACAGTAAAAAAATGGTATTGGAATATCTAAAACAGAATCTAACTCAAATGAATAAATTATTTGCATATGTACACAATGTGACTTATTCTAACAATTTTGAATGATAGATCTATCATAAATACATTCACTCTTAATGAGTTCTCGTCGCTCTCGGTCGACTGTTATCTTCTTCATGCATTGAGATGTTATGTTTCACCCATGACTATTGATGCTGCAAAATGATAGTATTTCTTTAAATGTAAATATGACTTTAATTATAAACCATACATATTATCAAGATATAAGTATTTAGTTTTATATATGACTAGCTCATGTAGTAATTATTAAACTTGTTTTATCATAGTATCAATAAATAAATTATTTAATAACTTGTACAGTACTGATACACATTTATAAGTATATTATATCAGTGCAAATGTACCAAAAAAGTATTTTGTGGTTTGTTTCTTTTCAATAAATCAATAATGCTTTTAAATTACCTTTTATTTTTGACTTTTCGATATGCAAGCGCCACCCACGTAGGATTTCCACTTCCCTCTAGAGGGCTGCACCCTACAGTTTGAGAAACGCTTTCCTACTTTCATTATTGTTATTGCTTAGAAGGTAATATATCACATTGCTTGCGAATCCGTCAGTGAAACGTTGATACACCACGTGACATTTGTCTCGACATAATCACCTATGCAGGAAAGTTAAGAAAAATAGTGATTCTTACACTTCTAGAATGCTCGATTGCAATATGATCTGCTTGTCAGCCGTTGGCCCCAAAATGTCCATCATTTGTACACTGTATTGTCCTTTCATTTGTATATGCAATTTATTCCTGTCCGTGTTACTCAGTGAGACGCTTTTTCTTTATTGCGTTGGCATTTACAATAATTAACAGAACTGTTTACATATAATTATCTACCAATTTAAAAAGGGAGAAAATTTGAAGCACTAGCCATGTGAATCGGTACCGCAGATCAAAAGCAATGCAAATTTTCAATGCATGTATATCTACCACAGCGTTTCTCAAACTGTGGGGCGCGCCTCCCATGGGGGCCGTGACAATTTAACGAGGGGGACGCGAGCATATTGAAAAGTCGAAAACAAAATATTATTTAATTAAATTTGTTTGTTTACCTTCAGTAAATTAATAAATACATTTTGACATAATAAGAAATAAGATATACATTTACATTGATATAATACACTTATAAATGTATCAGTGCTACACAATGTATTTTATAATTAATTTAACAATACAAAGTTGAGGACAAGTTTTATAATTACCAGAGACTCCATGAGCTATATAAAATTATACACAAAAATTAACACTTATCTTGATAATGTGTACTGTTTATTATTAATATATTTACTTTCGATTAAAAGTTCCGCGATTCACTGCATTATGCTTCTATTTTTCACATAGGCGCGCATATGCAATGAATTGGGGGGAAGTAAGAAATAAAGAAACAAATATAATCTGAAATAAGTAAATCCTTCGCAAACACTGTCAAGAACCTTCCATTGCATTCCAAAGCATTCGGAATAATTTTATGTATAGCAGTGCAAAGAAAATATTGCTCTTCGAAAAGATGTATACATACGTCCAGAGAAATTAACGCTTTGGCTGAGCGAGAAGTTTATATACGCCAGTGGTACGTAAGAGGTTAAAGTCGTATTGAAGCTTTAGCGTCAAAGTATAGTATTAGTGAATCGAATACAATGTTATTGTATGAGGGGGACGCGATGGCAATTATGATTGAACATTGGGTAGTGAATATTGAAACTTTGAGAAGCACTGATCTACCACATACTAATATTTTTCACACATGCATGTTTTGCATAAATGCAAATTGTATACATATGTATAGCTTCAAAGCGAAAGTATTTATATTTTCACAGTTCATAATTTAAATTACATAAACATTACTCTAAGAAAGCGTTTCTCAAACTGTGGGGTGGGGTTCCTATGGGGCGTCATAATCCCACCAGGGGGCGCTAGCATATCAAAATGTCGAAAATAAAAGATTTAAAAAAAACATTAATTTACTAAAAGGAATTAAATAAAATGCATTCTGAAATAATAAAAACATAAAATACACATTTACACTGATATAATACACTTATAAATATGTCAGTTCTGCACAATGTATTTGATCATTAACTCATCTCTACTAAGTTAAGAGCAAGTTTAAATATTACCCCATTGGCTTGTGACCCCATGGGCTTGTCATATATAATATTATATATACAAAGTTTAATGCTTATCTTGATAATTTGTATGGTTTATAACTAAAGTTGTATTGTAGCTTGACCGTTTCAACACATTGTTACGATTACGATTGAAAATTGAGTTGCAAACATTGAAAGTATGAGTACACTGCTCTAAGAGGGAAGTAAATTTAAATATATAAGTTTTATAATTTTTCCGTTTGTTTAAAAACAAATTATGACACTAAAATATAAAGAATGCATGTAAAAGACAGAAAAATATATGTATCTTCAATTAGTCTATATGTCTCTAACTTCCTTAATCTGACATTTTATTTTCCTTCACTTAAGCAATTAGAAACACATTTCCTTTTTACGGAAAATTTGAATGGTATCTTGTGATGTAGATTTTCGTTTCTATCAAATAATATTTACATATTTAATTATCTCTCAGGCTAATCGAAGCAAGACAGAAATGAAGACTTTCTTAATGTTTTTTTTTAACTTTCTAAATATTATTCTGAGATAACTCGAAAACTAAGTACCAGATTAATTCTTTTAATTTGACAAATTCTAATAAGAATTAAAGAAATCAGACATGATTACCTTAGAGGAAGACTAAACATTACTTATTAACATTTCTTTAAAAGAGCGGATAAAAGATACATACTTGAAATCAATGAATTGGAATTTATTTCATTTTTTTAAATTTTCTTTTCAGTACTTTAAACTAGATTTTCTAATGCAATTGGCTTAGATAAGTAATTATTCTTATAAAACAGAAATGATTGGAAACCGAAATAAAGGAGGAAGTTCTGAAACTTTACGGTGTAATTGAATTTCTTAGAGGACTCTAGGGATGTAATGATATAAATGCATTTTAACCAGTGCTGTTCCAATTAGTTCTAGCATTCCCAGATAGAGTACTTGGCATGGAAGAGTTTCTTATTAGATCATGGAAGAAGCATAGAATAGAACAATATAGGATTCTTATTGTTCGAAGTGCATGCCTCATCCTTTGTGACACATTGATCGAATCTGTCGAGCGACACGTATTTTTTCCATTGTTATTTAAAACTTAATTAATTCTGATACTATTTGTTACTTTAAATATGTACAAACGCAATAGCTTTTGCTTATTTTCTTCTTGTAAATGTCACATTTTTGGTGAGAATAACGGTAGTAAATATTAGAATGGCAATTTAAATCCTGTATCATTTTAAATGGTTTCAAAAACTGATTTAACATAAAAGAAATATATTTCTTCTAGTAAAAGAAATATATTTCTTCTGCTATGAAATTTAGAAAATATTTTTTTTTACTTGCTATAAATTAAAAGAACTCTTATTTTCAAATAGTAAATGATCTGGAATGAGCATAATTGAGAGAAAAACTTCATTATAATTTGTCTTTTTTGTATAAATTTTATTAAATAAATTAAACTAATTTTCTTCAAGGAAAACCAAACAAAGACAATCATGTTAAGCCTTTTTCATATCCAATTACAAAGACAAAACATTCATTAAACATAAACAAAAGAATAGTATATATATATATATATATATATATATATATTTCGCCAAACAATAAATTATAATTAACTTTAACATGACTTGACTGTTATTTCATGCGTGTCTAATTTAATGGAGTAATGATAGTGTGATAATCGTGCGAATTATCTCTTTCATAAAAATAATATATGTTATTATTTTTTTTAAAATTTTCGCAACGAGGACTGCTAATATTTTTTCTATAACTTATAGATAAAAAAATTAATTTATTGAACTATAATTCTTAATGCAAGGTTAGACTAATTTATGGTAGACAGCTATTTTACCAGCAGAAAATATTATGCAAAACTGTTTATTTGAAGAGTAAAAAGAGAAAAAAAATTAAACTTCACTACAGTCATTAATTAATACATGTTATTTGTGGTTCATTCCTACTACATCAATAAATGTGTAAGAGAAATGAACTCAAAAAAGTAAAGTTAGAATTCATGCAGGGGTATTTAGAAACAAAGAAATTTATAAACGGTTGCAAAGTACACACACGCAAAATTACAAGTTTACTTAAGCTAACAATTATAAAAAATGTATAATGATGTACTGAGATAAGAACTGTCGGTTCAGTGAAAATAAATAAATTTACAAGGAAAACTTTAGGATTATAACTTAAGGCAATATTTCTCAAACTGTGGGGTGCACCCCCTTGGGAGGCGTGATAACCTTATACGGGGGGCACGAGCATATCAAATAGTCAAAAATAAAAGATTTGAAAAATTGCAAATTTATTGAAAGGAAGGAAAACAAAATACATTCTGACATAATAAAAAGTAAAATATTCATTTACATTGATATAATACACTTATACATGCATCTTCACTGCATAATTTATTTAATAATTAATTTATCAATACTTTGTTAAGAACAAGATTAATAATTCCCAGTGACTCCCATGGGCTTGTCATATACAAAAATAAACACAAAATGTAATACTTATCTCAATAACATGTACGGTATATAATTAAAGTCATATTGTAGCTTTAGCATATAGATTTTAGTACGTTATTTTTTATATCAATACATTGTTATTTAATGGAGGGGGCGCGATGAAAATTATGATTGGAAATTGGGTCGCAAGTATTGAAATTTTGCGAAGCACTGACTGAAGGATATGCATGAAATACGTATTAGGTCTTGAAAACTTGCTGTTTTGTAAGATAGTTATACGAATTTTGTGAAAATTATTTATTTCTGTATATGTAACTTTTACGTTCAGTTTCCTTCCCCAGAGGAAGGCACCAGAGCTATGTGGATGTGAAATTCGTACCAAAAATTTAATATTGCTAAAAACTTTCAAGGCAAGCAGTTTCTCAAGGAATCTTTAATAGGTCACATAATCATACGACATGGACTCTGTCGGTATTTTTTCATCATAAACATCCCGTGACATGGAACGGATTCGAACCCGCAGCAAACTTAGGCGTGAAAGGCCACCACCCAATCAACCACGCTACCCAGCCGGCAAAAAAAAAACTTCGTAAACATACCTTTGTAATTTATTAACTTGACTTGGTAATTAAAAATGAATATCAAGCAAGAATACTGAGGAGTGTCTGCAAAACTGATTGAGTCTAACATTTTTGATCAATTCCTTTATCGTAGAACAGTGTTTGTCAAACAGTGGGGCGCGCCCCCTAGGGGGCGTGATACTCCTACAAAGGGGGAGCATATTGAAAAGTAGAAAACAAAAGATTATATTAAAAAATTATTAATTTATTGAAAGAAAACAAGCAAAATTCCTTCTGACATAATAAAAAAAGTACACATTTACTCTGACAAAATGCACATTATATTTTATAATTAATTTAACAATACTAAGTTAAGAACAAATTTAATAATTATCAATGCTTCCTTGGGCTTATTGTATATAAAATTATATGCAAAAATGAACACTCATCTTGATAATTAATCTCTTAAATGCCGATTAAAAATTACATCTTTCACTCCCCAAGGTCAACCTTTAACACGTAAGCGAGCGTATGTGGTGTATTGGGGGAAGGGTAGAAAAAGAGTAATATATAAGTAAATCTTCTGAAATAAGTAAACTCGTCGCAAACACTATCAAGGTTCTTTCATAACATTCCAAAGTCTTACAAATAACTTTATGGATAGCAGTGAACAGAAAAGATCGTACTTCGGAAAGACGTATATATGCGTCCGGTGCATTTAACGCATTAGCTGAGTGAGACGTTTATATACGCCGATTGTACTTAAGAGTTTAAAGTCGTATTGTAGTTTTTGCGTCAAAGTATAGTATTATTGAATTCAATACATTGTCATTGTGTGAAAGGGGGCACGAAGAAAATATTGATTGAATATTGGGTCGCAAATATTGAAAGTTTGAGAAACACTGCTGTAGAATTAAATCAGTTGATTAACTGACGCGTAGAGATAAAACACTAAGATATATATATTGCACCACTTTTTAATGAACTTCATTCTGAGATAAATCTAATATTGCATATACTTTCAGGCAATAGACTTTCACTTAAGAATTTGTAAAGCATATAAATAGAAAATTATAAAATATATTGACAAACAATGTCTGTACTAATTGAATTGAATTAAAGTATAAATGTTTCTTTTTATAAGGTAAACAATTTATTTCAATGAATAACGTCCAACAATCTTATTAAAATAATGAAATTTTCACTACTTATTTTATTAAAAGTAATTAGTACACAGAATATAATTATGCTAAAGAATTCATGGAACATTTATTTCTGTCATCATATTCTCATCTTCCGTAAAACTCCATCAGTTTAAAAGAAGAACAACAGCTATTAGACACACAATTTACTTCAAAACATATTTTTTTAAATATTCTAAATGTCTTTGCATGAATGATTTCACATTTGTTTCGATTTACTTCAACAACTGCATTTTTAAAACATAAGTTTTTATTCTTGCTTATTGAATTACTAGCATTTTTTACTTATTTGTTTCATTATACTATTCCAGAGAATTCAGCAAGAAAAGAAAATCAGTACGCATTACTAAAAATAATTCTTCGTGACATACATGAAATGGAGATAGCAACTGAAATACTAACTTTAATTTTTGACTTTGTTTCCTTCTTAAGCTATGGAAAGCAAACGGAAGCCAGGTTACTGCAAGTATTCCTAGCATTTAAATATGTAAATAAAGTGGACAATATGTTCAATTCAACTGTTTTGTGTGTGGAGAAAGCGTATTATTTTTTTATCAAAATTTATCTTTCAACCTTATTAAAATTATAATAAATCCAAACCTTTAGCTGTTGACTCTTCTAATAACCCAAAATATGCAAGACGAATAATAGTTTTAATACACGGGTAACATTAATTACTTTTAATCTATCTTTACATAATAAACTGGAATATCCACGTTTGCTTAAAAGTGATACACCCACTTATGAAAAACAATTATGTTTTATAAAAAGTAATGAAAAATTGATTTTTGTACTTAAAAAGGTCAATCTTTTGCTGAATAATATGGAAAGGACGTTTTTCGCTTGAATTTTTTTATGATTTTTATTAAAGAAAACAACACATTATATTAATAAAATTCATTTAGCTTATATATTTATATACAAATTATATATGCCCAGACACAAGTTAATATATATATATATATATATGTATATATATTTAAATATATAAAATGAATCACAATTATCAATTGAAAAATTGAAATATATGAATCTTATAATACTAGATCCCATTTAAAAATATCAATGGCGAATATAAAAGATAAAATTCCATCGTTTTCAAACAAAATAAAAAAAATTATAAAAATAAAATAAAAATTTATAAAATATCCAAGTGCAATATCGGACTTAGGACCGATAAGTGGGTTTAAACTAGTTTGATGGCGCCAAAATTCCCCCTATTGCAACTTCGTAAGTTAATTGGAAAATATCCAAATTTCAAAAAATTTTAAAAATTAAAGATTAAAAAGTTAAAATTAAACCATTATACTTGAAAAATTAAACTATTCGCCATCGCATTCTGAAAGATATTACAACATTAAAACATTAAAATTTAAAAACAATTTAGTGCATAATATAAGTGAACCATCAAACGTCAAAGATGATGTATCCATCTTTAAAATAGTTGTATAGGTAGAAAAAATAGTTGTATATATATATATGTATAAAAAATATTTGAGATCCGAAAAATCAAATTAAACAATATTTGAGATCCAAAAGTTCAAATTAAAAAAATATGTGAGATCCGAAAGTTCAAATTAAAAAAAATATCTAAAATCAAAAAGTTCAAACTAAAAATCCGAAAGTTCAAACTAAAAATCCGAAAGTTCAAACTAAAAAATCCAAAAGGGCAAACTAAAAAATCCGAAAGTTCAAATTAAAATTTCTAAAAACCGAATGTTCAAACTAAAAACACAGTATATTCACAAATGAAAAGCGTAAATCATTAAACCTCACCAAAGATTATTCTAACAAGAATACAATCCATATCTTATAGCGCGACTTTTCATATTTAATATATCAATTACCACATCCATATTTTGCTCATAACATCTACCATGCCATGTCAATCCAAAGAATTCATGATCTAACACCAAAGCTTGACCACTTGGCATTAGAAGCAAACAAGACCGCATGTAAAAAACTTGCTTGATTGGTGATAAGCATTTGATTGGTAATAAATGTGTGATTGGACATAAATGTTTAATTGGTCATAAATAATTTTAAAGTGTAGTCGTGTAAATATTGGTCTAAGTGTGTATTAAAATGTATCCTGTGTGTACAATGCACAAATACTTCACAGCTGGACCACTAACAAGCTGACTTTGTGGACCTAATGTTGTGTGGTGGATTTGTGCATTTAAGAGTTTAAGGGGTGTTGAAAAGCTAAAATCTTATTTTTTTGACAATTTGAGATTTTTACATTTTCAAATTGTATATATTTTAACCTTTCTAAAAATACCTTACTTGAACCTCTAGGGTATTTAGAAGCCCTTAAAACGTATTTTTAAATAATCGTTGAATTTGGGCCACGCCCATTTTAATGGCGAAAATTGTAAACAAATTACTTTGTTTTTGCTTAATAGTGTAACGACTGATATGAACCAAAACATGTATCTTTTATTTTAAATTGAGCCTTTTATTTTTTATTTCGCAGTCGATTAGAAATCTCACTGTATACTTTAAAATCAATTTATCTCAAAATGTAACTTTTAATGTGCGATGTACCTTTTCTGAGAAACTACTGTTCACAGGTATGTAAATTTTTATGAATTATTTATAATGGTGTCTAATATATATTAAAATGAACTTTTTTAAAACACTCACAATTTTAATTTTTACAAATTTTTTAAGTAAAAAATGGGTCAAATTTCGCAATGTTTGATAAAATATTTCATAATTTCTTAAAAAATTCAAAATTAGCTAAAAGCTCATTTTAGTATAATAAGAGAGATGTACTTTAATAGTATGAAAAATTTCAAGCATGTACATAAAACAGATTTTGAGAAAAGGTACATCGAAAACAGCCAATTTAACATTGTCAGTATAGAGAGAGAGAGAGAGATAGGTTTCCAACTCCCCTTAAAAATATTTTTAAGAAATATTTCTGATCTATATATTTTCTCAGGAAGTTGATGGGATAATCATTCTGTATGCAACACAATATAAATTTCTGGTTTTTTTTTTTAATTTATCAATATTGTGCGTAGTTAAATTATTATTTCTCATCAGAAAATTTAAAATTATATTTCTAAATACTGATATATGTAGACACCTATTGATGTTTGGTATCTTTATGACATTGAATTTAAATGCTTCCCTTTTATCATATATATTGCTGTATATATTGTTGTCAATAATAGTTAAATCTAAATCTAAAAATTCAATTTTGTTTTTGAGTTAAAATTCGTCTGTATTAATTTTAGGTATTCCGAATAAAAATTAATGCTAGGTTTAGATTCCCTATCATGACCTTTAACGATTAAATCATCTATGTATCTTAATAAGAGGCAAGAGGGTTCCTTTTTGTCGAATTGATTCATAGTGGTGTAAATACATACATATATATATATATATAACATGTTGTGAGTCCGAATCAGTCACACATGTAAAAAAAGGATCGTTATTCAATGAATTTCAATGAATTCTCTACACCAGGGGTGGGCAGACTTTTACATGGCACGGTCTACTTTTAATTTTTTCAAGGTGTCGCAGTCCACCATGCGACGACGTAGTTGTGATAAGCAAAAATGAAAAAAGCTCAATACAATATTTGTATTGCAACAATAATAAATACAGAATGTGTATACTTATCTACATAACTATAGCAGAAAAACAAAACTTACTCTTTTAAAACTAAGTTTCAAGTAACACGAAACATACAAACATAATAATTATACCTATAAATATAATATCAAATGATGCATTTTCAAACAATTCACAATACACCACAAATTAAGTAATTTCGCTTACAATTAGTTTTTATTTCTATAGTCTCAATAGACGACTTAGTCTTCGTATTATCTGCTCCAATCTTGAATACATCGGTATCTTATTACTAACTGCTAATCTTACACTGGATTGTAAGTGGTCGTCTGTGAAACGAGAATATGTTGCCGTAATTATATTCTTCCTTGAAAATGTAGATTCTCATAGGTAGGTAGAGCGAAAGAACGATGTTAAATGAATTGCCGCTTTTTTAAAATTGGGATACTTTATTTCGACCAATAGATTCCAAAAGTTATTCTTCACAAATTACGTCCTTTTGAAAGAGAAAAAATTCGTTTTCGTCGAGAGATAAAGAAAACAT
>BMAU01015888.1:222500-275000 GCA_019973935.1 Trichonephila clavipes
CTTAAGATAAAATTATGAGAAGTATATTAAAATTTCTCAAAATTTTCTATGACAAAACCTATATACTTTGTTTTCTTAATTAAAATATAAAGAAAATATCTCATTTAACACAGCTATATTATAAAAAATAAATACCATATCATATCATATATTATTCTTTTTCTTCAAGTTCTGTTCAGCAAAACTCAGTTCTTCAATGTTACTAAAATTGGAAATATACCATTTAACTACCTCCACTTTGCAGCGCCAGAAACCCTTGGTGAACGTTAATTCAGATGCTGTTATCACGTTATTTCACTAGTAAAAATATTTATTTTTTTTTTGATTATTTGCTTCACTATTTCACAGTATTACCGTGCAGACTTTCCGGCGAAAAAGATTTTTTTTTCTGGTACTGTTGGTCCTTCCATCATTGTATCACTGGAACTAAATCACAATACCATTCGGAGAATAATATATTTTATTTATTATTATTATTCTGGCGGAAGGGATTGATGTCTTTCATCACTGACTTGGGGAATGCACGCTTCTCTTGTTGTTTTTTTTCGCCATTCGAAAGTTGGTTGTTTCATGGCAAACTTGTAAGTCTCTTCAGCAAAGGAAGAAATAACGTTCGGCGGTAAACACTGCATTCTTCTCTGTGTTAAGAGCGATGTTCTTCCGGGGATTACTAGCGCTTTTCTTTTTCCGTACTATTTTTTATTCCGGAAATCTGACGTCCTCAGCAAAGAGAGTAATATCGTTTGACGGAGTCCCGTAATCGTTATTCGCAGCATTTATTTCGATAGCTGCCATAATTTGTGCTCGTTTTTTTTTAAATTCTTTAACTTTAAGAACTGATTTAAGTTAAACATTTCGAACTATATTAGCAAGTATAGCCTGCCGGCATTATTTCTGTCATGATTTTTAAGACAGAATCAGATTTAAGTTAGAAAAGTGAAAAGACGACCTTTGTTCTTTCATTTGTATATCTGTTCTGACACTGCGCAGAGAGGAAAAAGCACGCCATGGTGGTGGTTTCAAGTGGATAACACTTGAAAAACATATGGTAAGTATCGCTGTTTTGAAGATGGTGCTTGCAAGTTAATGCTGACATATATTGACTATTAAATCTAACAATCTGGAATTAGACATGATTATTGGCCAGGCCATATGTTCAAAGAAATAAATGGATGATTAGTTTCATACTTGAAGATGGGGACTGAGAAAGATGAGTCAAGTGCTAGATAGGGAATTTAAATTTTAATCTAATTTAATTATCCTCACACACACACACACACAACATATATATATATATATATATATATATATATATATATATATATATATATATATGTATATATATTATAAAGGGTGTTTTTTAGAGGTATATAACTTTAAATTGCAATGAAACAACGATGTATTATTCGATTGACATGATTTTTTATTCGAAAGATAATCGTGTTGCATTACATTTAAATACTGTCAAGCAAGGCGTAGATTCGTCGAATGGGCCCAAAACGAGATTGCCCTTGTTCCCGATTTTCATAAACGAATTTTATTTAGCGTTGAAGCGCATATCTGGTTGAATGGCTACGTCAACAAACAAAACTGCCGCAATTGGAGTGAAGCTAATTCACAAGTGTATGTTGAGACACCGTTACATCCAGAAAAACTGACTGTTTGGAGCGCTTTATGGGCGGGTGGAATCATTGGTCAGTACTTCTTCAAAAACGATGAAGGTCACAACGTTACAGTCAATGGTGATCGGTATAGAGCCATGATTACTAACTTTTTCATTCCTGAATTGAACAATCATGATGTCCAGGAGCTGTGGTTCCAACAAGACGGCGCAACATGTCACACAGTTCGTGCCACAAACGATTTATTGAAAGACACGTTTGGTGACCGCCTAATTAAACGTTTTGGACCTGTGAATTGGCCTCCATGATCTTGTGATTTAACACCGCTAGACTATTTTCTGTAAGGCTATGTAAAGTTATTGTTTTATGCGGATAAGCCACAAACGCTTGACCATTTGGAAGTCAATATTAGCCGTGTTATTGCCGATATACGGCCACAAATGTTGAAAAAATCATCGAAAATTGGACGTCCAGATTGGACTACCTCCGAGCCAGCCATGGCAGTCCTATGCCAGAAATCATATTTAAAACGTAATGCCATAAAATTATCTTTCGAATAAAAAAAATTCATGTCAATCGAATAATACATCGTTGTTTTATTGCAATTTAATTTCTATACCTCTAAAAAAAACACCCTTTATAATTTATATAAATATATATAGTGGCGGTTGGATGATTATATCTGATGATTATACGAATATATGTTATATATATATATAGTGGCGGTTAATGATTATATACTGATGATTATACTGATATATATATATATATATATAATAGTGGCGGTTGGATGATTATACTGCAACTGATGATTATACTGATATATATATATATATATATTATAGTGGCGGTTATGATTATACTGCAACTGATGATTATACTGATATATATATATATATATATATATATATATATATATATATATATATATATAGTGGCGGTTGGATGATTATACTGCAACTGATGATTATACTGATATATATATATATATATATATATATATATATATATAGTGGCGGTTGGATGATTATACTGCAACAACGAAAGTATACGGAATGACCATTGTAAGTGATTACTGTATGTAGGATGCATTTTCTCTTTTGTGTGATTTTACATACCGATGGGATTGGCGAGGCAGTCTTGAAAGTTAATCCAGTTTATTTTACATTATGAAATGAAACACATAGGCACATTAAAATTATAAAGCATGTACCACACTATACCGAACAATGAAAACAAACACACAACATAATACTGCCGACTACATGGTTAAGGACAAAGACAGAAGGGAGACGAGAGCGAGATTTCCAGAAACCTCGATATTTATACCCAAAGGGAAATCATATGATTTTAGTGTGGATGGATGTAGTTCAATGTACTTCTGTTAGGCGGTTGGCTAGGTTATTAATTAAACGTGTGTTCTGATGGAATGGAACATATATAAATCAAAAGCTATTAAATAATTAATTGCTAGTAATTATTACATATATATCCATATATATCGCATATTACGCGAGCAATTTTTTGTAAAAAATTGACGATGCTATCTGGAGCATTGTTCTTTTAGTGAATTTTTGAATTGAAATATCGAATGTACACTGCTGTTTGTTAAAAAATGCAACATCCTAAGGTAATCATCAGAATTAAATGAACATTGCAGCAAATATCAAGTATAAGGTATTACATAAAATAGTAAAATTTCAGATTTACTTCGCAGGTGTAGCTTGGCGTAAAAAAAGGGGGCTGCAGTGGGATGTTGAAAATAGCAATGATTATTTCTTAGTGACGAACGTTTTGTGAGAACTAAGTGCTTCTACGACGAAATAAGAGGAAATTCCATCAACTTACGGAGTTTGAATGGAAAGGATTATTGGCCTTTGGAAAGGAGGAATTTCCTATCGCGCAATAGAACTTCGTGTGAGGTGGACCAACGATTGCCGAGCAACTCGAAAAACAGGCAGTGGACGATGGAAGGTAGCGTCAGGGTGCGATGCTCGACAGCTGCTCCGCAGAGTGATGAATTACAGCACAGCTTCTTCCAGGCTGTTGGAAGCATGTTGGTCTTCTGCTACTTGTCAACTAATGTCGGCTTCGTCAATACGTCGACGTCTGCTGCACCGTGGCATTGGGTGCAAGGTTGATTTATACATGATCTCCATCATGGCACTCCATCGACGGCTACGTCTTCAATGGGCTCATGAACACAGAGCCTGGGAAGCTGGTTGGAACCAACTGTCTTTTCAGATGAATTAAGCTTCAATTTGTGGGACTATGATGGACGCATTCGTGTTAGATGATATGCCGGTAAACGCTGCCTTCCTGAGTGCGTTATCGAACACGTAGTGGACTAAAAACCGGAGTTATGGTTTCGATCGACGCAAATTCGTATCGTGGATGATCCACTTTTCTACGAATTGAGAGTAATCCCAATAGCAACAGGTACGTCCTTGAAGTGCTACAGCCAGAAGTCATTCCCTTCCTTTAAGGCATCCCTGCATCTATCTTTCGGCAGGTTAATGCACGCCCACATGTTGCAAAGACTTTTCGAAACTTCTGTGCAGCCCGACACATGCACTTCTTCTTTGGCCTGCTTATTCGCCGTATATGTTGAGCAAGGTTGGAATTTGGTTGGTTTGCGTCTCGCTCGTGATCAGCGTCCTGCAGATTCAAATGACACTTTTTGCAGCGCATATACGCAATATACAATTCTTTTCCACAAGCAGATATTCAAAATCTGTTTGACTCCATGCCACGTCGTATAGCAACACTTAATACAGAGCGTGGTGGCTACACCAAATACTGATGTTGGAAACTTAATATTGATTTTTTGCTTTGAAACAAGTGGTTGGCACTAATACAAGTGGTTGGTGCATTAAATTTTATTTAATTCTGAAAATTCCTTCAAGGCATTGCATTTCTTGCAAACGGCAGTTTTTATATATATTATATTCAAAATTTTCATTCGTTAATATAATACTTCATAATCATCACTTATAGTAGAAATTGATTGATTGATTTTTTTATGTATATTACTTGTTTTTTTAAACCAAGTTAGGAATAGGTAACGAGGTTTTAGTGGTTTTAAGAACGTATTCAGTTATCAATTTCTGTGTTTTTGTTTTAAATTGGACAATTGTATAATTCTCTGTAAGAGAATATTTATGACCAGATTGTGTAGATTCTCTTCCAAACTCGTTCCTCATTAAGATCTAAACTTTTCGACCAATTCAAGAATTTAAGTTCACTGTGAAACTTCCGTTAAAACGCCAGATGCAATATCTGAATGTAGGACAATCTTGTTAAATTAAAAATAATGGTGTAAACAGTAAATGGTTTCGAATCCATATCAAAACAAAATCATTAAAAAAAATTGAGTATAAGCAGAATTGCGTGTATAGATAAATGAATCTATATACACGCTTATGCTAGCGTGTGTCTCACTTAAACCATGTTTCTTAAAAGAAGGTTTGCTTAATTATTCTATTAAAACAAATTAAAGAATTCTCAAAAATGCACAGATCAAAATAAAATGACACAAACATTTAAATGCCAAAAACATTTACTTTGAAAAATAATAAGGCTGTTATATAATTTTCACTATTGTACTAAAATAATTCTATTGATATTTATGCAAAATAGAACTATTGAAATAACTTTTTAAGAACACGAAGAAGTGAAATGGAGGAAAAATGTACAAATAGAGAATGTGCTTCCCCAATCTCAAATAAATTCAGTTCTGTACATGTGCACTTTATAATCATGACACCGAAATCCAGTGTAAAGAAGGTATCACATTAGCAGAGGATCCACCAGTAGGAGTAGCAGTAAAAAAATTTTCAAACAGTTCTGTTCAAGTAGCGATTTCATGCCTTCTAATAAGATGCTAAGATGAAGCAGTAGGCCTTATTTTGAGTTGCTACAATTAAGGAGTAATATATTCTTTTTCTGAGATTTTACAGTCAAGCAGCAGTCTATTCTTTTTTAAGATTTTACAATCAAACAACAATCTATACCTTCTTCTGAGATGTTATTATCATTCAGCAGTTAATTTCTTCTGATGTGTCAAAGTCATGTAACATTCCACACATTTTCTTAGATGGTAAAGCTGAACAAAATTTCATACTTTCTTAAGGCTACACAGTACCCTAAAAATTTAATTTTTACCAATTTTTCTTTTGCTTGATTTGGAAGCCCATATCATTGAGATGCTTGCCACGAAATTTCAGATCTGTTAGCAAATTAGTTTTTAAGATATTTGAAGTTTTATGAGCTATGGTTTAGGTTTTGGTTTCCTTTTAAAGTATTTTTTCACACTTAAGTTGAATTAATTAAAAATATTTTTGAGTTTTTAGTTTGAAAGGGTTATTAATTTCAATTTTCATTAGTAAAATAATTTCTGTTTGATTAGGTTTTGAGTTTTTTGAGTTCTTATAATTAATTAATAAAGATTAATTTCATGGCCAATTTTTGCTTTAAAAATGGTTTATATAACTTAAAAGCTTTATCATTAATTTTTCCTGTAGAGAAAATGTCATGGCAAATGCGTTCTGGGTTTCTGTGAGAAACAATATTTCGAAGAGATGGAATACTACTGAAAATGATGTTTTTAAAAATCTCAGTCCTCAGCTGATTCTGCTATTAGACTTCCGAATACAATTATTCTGAATTCAAATGCTGCAGATATAACTGAATATTTCCTTGATGTACCAAACTACATTATACTAAACATATTGTAGTACTATATTTTAGTATTTGAAAGTCGTACGACAAGAGCTAAAACTTCCTAAACTGCCCAATTATAAACTGAAAAAAATTAAATTTTATGAGCAAACCTGACTATTTTTAGCTTAAGTTAGTATCATTATTATTTTGTACATAAATGCTTCATGTTTCAAAACATTTGTGAAATATTAGGTTAAGAGATAAAGCTGAATAAACTGACGTCTTAAGAAATGCTATCAATATTAAGCAAAAATATATTTTGAATTAAAAATATTATTTTCAGTCATATTTATTAAAATAGTGTTTTAATGTAGAATATACATTGGAACGGGCATTATAAGTTTTTGTTTTAAGATTTTACAAACTTTAAATGCGTTTTTCTAAGACTTTTAATTTTGAAAGTATAAGTGTTTTCTAATCTCTAAGGTTCTTTTCCTGTTCAAGAAATATCCTTGAATTTTTTTGTATATACTCCCAAACGTATGTTCTATAAAAGTTAGAATGTATTTAGGGCTGAGAACTCTAGTTACTTTTCTAAAAAATGCTAAATTTGATATTGAAAAAATTTCGGGTTTTTTCCAGGTTTTTCTAGAAAAATAATTATTAAAAATCAGCAAGGGAATAGATTTTCAAACCCATACTAAATATTGTTTGTAATCATCTAAGAATCATAAATACCTTAAAATTACTAAAAAAAATTAAAAATTGAGTATTTTATAAGAGTTTGAAAAACTTCAAAAATTCCTAATTTTTTAAAATTGTAAAATAATGGTTGGTCAAACTGACTTTTTGTTTACAGAATCAGCTTAATATTACAGTCCCTGGCAAAATTATTAGACGCAATATAAGATTTTATGAAAAATATTAGTTATCAGCTGATACTATATATGATTTTTGTATTTATCAGATACAGTGTATGTTTTTTGGTTGTCCATTTAATAATCTATTATTATCACAAATAAAACATCATCGGTAAAGAAAAAAATATGCATTTATTGACTCTTGAAAGAAAACAGGAACAAATACAATTAATATTTTGTTAAGCCACCTTTAACCGCTATGAGAGCTTCAATTCTGCGCGGCATGCTATCAATACAAGACTGTATTGTCTCCTGCATTTGAGGATGATGATTCCACACGTGAATTATTCTTTCTAAGAGCTGCGTTTTATTTGTAATGATCTTTAAACTCTTCTCCTGGCCAATCCAACGGAGGGATATTTTGTTCTGCCAAAAAGCTTTGATTGACCGAGCTGTATGGCACGGAGCTCCATCTTGCATTAAAATGTATGGTTCTCCATTTGGAAACCATTCTTCCAGCTGCCAAATCAAGCGATTTTGCAAGACATCTTTGTACTGGTCTTGCCGCAACATACCTTTAACCACGTACAGACGTCCAGTACTCTTGACGCTGATTACTGACCAACTCATTATTTTTGTAGGGTGTTTGACAGTATGTACAACACAGTCAAAATGAATTTTTTCTCCGCGACGACGACGCACAAACTGAGCTTTGTTCTACAAAATTTCAAATGGGCTTTCATCATTTAAGCAGACCGGCCAAAAAAATAAATAAACATATTTTCTGTTTCTTCTGTATTCATAGAAAATGGTAGAACTCTTTGTTTGTGAATAAATTATAACAACATACCGATCTCCAGTAGGTAGTATCATTACTTTTATGATTTGTAGCAAATCTGTTTTCGAACAGTGCGTTCAGAAGCATTCACATTAATTCTTTCAAAGCAAATTTTTCGCAAATTTTCTTTAAAGATTTTTCGACCTTGGAGTGAAAATAGGCTTTCTGCCGCATTTTTTCCTTCTCTTTGGGCTCAATTTTTTTCCTGACTCAATTTTCTTCTTTATGCGTCGTACACTAGTTTCAGAAACTTTCAATCTTCGTGATATTTCACGGTTTGAAAACAATTTTGCATTCACAAGATCCTTTACTTCTGCTTTCTTACATGGTGAAAGATCGCCTTTTTCCCCCATGCTGAAAGTGTATAAACTGATTATTTAAACGCCGCGCACGAAATAAACAAATAACTGCGTAATATAAAACCTCTAAATTAACAAACAAAAAGCACATTAACCCACATAAATACGTCCGCAACTGAAGCATGCGTGAACGCAACTCGAGCAGGTTTAGACTTGTTTACGTTCGTGTGAGAATTTGTTAACTTTGTGTTACCATGTGTGAAAAATAATTACGAATACAAAATATATATCAAATTTCCTCATTAAAAATACATTGGATCTATGTTTAAATGTGAAAGTATTGCATATAAACTTATATAAAACAATTAATTATTAAAAAACAGGAGTGCGTCTAATAATTTTTTATAATCTAAATATAAAACATCAATTATTTTTACTGTAACTGTCTCCTCTTTGGTGGCCACATGTGGCACGTGGACTGCTATTTGCCACCCGTGCACTTATCAATAGTAAGTGTTATTCAAAATATATATGTTAAGCTTGAATATTGAACACAATCCAAAAATAACGAAAAGAAACGGTTGGAAACGAGAGTTTAAACTGCACGTAAGTAAGGAGCTTTGCGTATTAAAATGCATAATTTTCTCTATGATGCCGTGACACTTTCAATTAGGAAGCATAAGCCTTTTTCTGCCAAATAAAGTCATAGAAACCCCACAATCTATTTTATAATCCATTTTCAATTTATTTTCTATTAACCAAATGAGTCGTGAAAAACCGAATTCGTATTTTTTATTCTTATTTGAAAAAAAAAGAAGAAAAATGAATGGAACAAAACAATTTTTCAACTAATCCTGAAAACCAGAAAAATACTTTTAAGATGTTACCACAATAACAGTTTTATTTTTCATCCCAATTCATTTCATTAATTTTTTCTTGGTAACAAAATACAGCATTTGAGGAGAGCGCTCTAATGCACATTCCGATTAAATTCCAAGAAATAAGATCATGTAGATTCAAGTCCAAATTCAGTTACGAGTAACCGTATCTATTTCCTATTTTTCATAACTTAAAAAGAAGACAATAACGTAAAAGAAAATAACTCTCTGATGCTTTCCTTGTATTTATTTTTCATATAAAATGGAAAAGATATTTTTGGCTATGGGTATTATCCTTGTTCTTTTGTTATTAGGAGAACAGTTTAATGAAATGGAAAAAAAAAACAAGAACAACAATAATTTGATAAAAATGAATAAACAGACATCAGATTGAAAACAGGAAATACTTTTACAAATCCAAAAATAACACATCATATAAATCTATTCACGCGTAAAAATTTTCGAATGTCGTTCTCTTTTTTAAAAAAAAGAAGTCCGTATCAATGAAACGTGTGTTGAATAGATACTAAACTTCTTTTACATCGACAAGGTTTCACCAGCAAATGATGTTACAACTACAAAAAGCTCTGTTATTTAAATGTTTAAGTCCTAGGCAAATTCGGAGCTGAAATTACTTTTTAACAAAACACGAATGATAAAAAGAAAGTTATAATCAGATTATTAGATATTAGTTTTACTGAAAGAGTGCGTAAGATAATCCCTAAAGCAAACTCAATTCCGTCAGTATGAAAATATTTATTTTAATTTCTGAAAGAAATTCTTACTCTCTGTAGGATATTCTTAAAACACATTTTGCTTTCAAAATTGTATGAATGCAAATGGGTTAAAAAAATGAAGGATTATTATAAAATAATATTCTATGAAACGTTTAGAGACATTGCACGTCATTTTCTTTCACCTCTTTCATTGTGAAAAGTAGAAAACTATTTTTAAATGGAAAATTACAACTATAAAACTACTAAGCTTTATGAATATTTTCGAAGCAACGGTATTTTCGCTTAACATTTATTTTGGATTGAAATGTTAAGCTTTCTTTATTCAAAAAAAAATCGAGGCAATAAATAATTTGCAAAAACCGATTTATCTTGCTAATAATTTCATTAAATACTTAAAATAATAAACATTTAATAGTTTTTATTCATCTCCTTTGAAATAATAAAGAATGGCATTCTTAAACAGAGAAGTTAAACTAAATTATTATCTTAAACAATAGGTTTTATGGACCTAAAAATGTGATAATAGACTCTATTCATAGGTAGTTTCAAAATAATGGTAACCCCTCAGATTTATAAATAATCCTTTATTATTCAGATCTAGGATCACCTTTAACATGCATTACAGTTTGGATTCACCTAGGAATTGATTCATACACGTGCTGTATAGTTGTGATGTCCTTCCCCTTGGAAGAACATCTCTCGAAGTATCAGCGTGAGCTATAGGCGTAGGATTAACGAAAGAACTAGAATCAAACATTATCTTAATATGACTATATTAAGATATTCAACTTAAACCTTTTACAAATTAAATTATAATAATTAATATGAGAGAATCTACGATGACAAAATACGCAACACACAATATATATATTTATAATAAGACATAATCTAATTCAGACCACTATCAATAAGTGAACCACCTAATCCCCGATTCTAATATTAAATAATCAATCCTACCTTATTACAGCTTGGAGAAACGATCAGTCTTGTTCTATGCTTAATCTTGTCTTTGTATGCACTGGTGTGAAATTTGACCGTTATATATTCGATCATTAATAACTTGTATTCACGTCACGTAAAACTCATTCAGACTTGAACCACGAACTATAACAACTATCAACTAAAACAAACTAGCATCAATTGTCAAACATTACCTTACATCGTCATCCCGCTTACTCTAAGTTCCGATATTTAAAAGTTTGTTCATCTGCATCTTTCATTCACACTTCACTTCTTGGATTTGGTTGGAAAAGAGTTGCCATTAATTCTGGTCCAAAGAACCCAAAGGACATGTTACAGAAAAGACGCGTGTCTCATGTGGATAAGTACATTATCATCCCGTAAAATTCCATCGCCAACAGGAAACAAAGTTTGCATCATATAAAAGACCTGATCAGATAAATGTCTCTATACATCTCGCCGGTGATTCTTCCTTTCATAGTTGCGATTGGTCAAGGAGAAAACCAAGGTCCAGCAAAAAGACAAGGCTGCCCATATCAGGGTACACCTACCTGATTACTTGACAGTAGGAAAAAACAATTACGATGATTCGCTTGTGCAGGTGTGTTCCAAACATGCACCCATCCTGAGGTAGTAGGGAAAACTGTGTGAAACATGATTCTTCAGACCATATTATTTTATTCCACTTACGGTATCCGACTACGTTCGGAACCTTGATTTATAAAAATGCGCATAAATGGATAATTTTCATGATATCTAGTGTCCCTTAGATTAGAATACATATAAAAAATTGCTTTCAATACAATATGGCAAAAAATTCGGCAAAAAAATAACTTAGAATAACCTTTTTTCAAAATTTCCTCCTTTTGTGAAAATTACTTCTATTTTAATACTATGTTGCCTGTATATATTATATTTTAGCATTTTATACAATGTTTCTATTCAAGAAAATGTTACCAGATGAAAATTTTCATGTATTATTCACACAATTTTAAAAATTTAAACTTTTTGAAGAAAATTGGGAAAATTTTAAAATCTTACTCCTTTTGTAAAAATTAATTTTTTGACCTGAAATGTTTTTATAATATTCTTATGGATGTTCTAAACAACTTTAGGGATCAATTTTAGAATAACTTTACTCGTTTTTGAAGAAAAAAAATAAAATGTTGATATACAGGCTAAAAATCAACGAAAAAGCCAACATGTCTTATATTTTATTTTTTTTAAAAAAAGTATTCAGTTTATAGTAAAACGGATCCCTAATTTTATTACATGCCTTATTTTTAACACGCAGAAAAAAAAATGGAAGTAATTGGTAAATAATTGTCGAAGGAGTAGCGTTTTGAATGCACTAAGGTTTCGAAAAACACAAACTGAGAAAAACCAGTTTAAAGTTTGTAATTCTGAAAAAAAATATTATAAGCTTAATTAAACTTAAAATACCACTTTAAGATATTAGATATACATTTCTATATAAAATAATTGCATTTTCATATTTTTTCAACCCACATATTTTTATAAATGTTCAACTTTTAGAGAGTACTAACTGCACAAGAAAATTCAAGAAAAACGTTAAAAAAATTTTTTTCTGTCACGACAGAAATTTTAGCTGTTTTTCTTCTTATAATATTAAAGTATTACATTTGTATGAAAAATATATTAGGAATAAGAACTGAAATTATATAAAATTATTAATATAAAATGCCTTAATTTAAAAATTTTACATGCGCACATTTCATAAGAAAGAAAAATTACATTATTGTATTGCCTCGGAAATATTCTGCTTTTAATACTACACATTCTTTTTTATAGTTATTATTTCTATTTATAAAATAGATTTTTTTTATCATAACGCATTTTTTAGCTTTGTTTTCTAAAAAGGGGGTGTGGCTGAATTGCCTAATTTGTTTTCAAAGAAGTTTTATTCAACTTCTAACTTTCCGACATGCACAAGTGATATATCAATCGAAAGATAATAATACAAAGAATAAGATTAAATGAAAATAAAAAAAAAACGATTGGTTTGTAATTTTTAGGGTACCAAAATTACAAAATTACCTTAATATTTTTTTGGCCCTTTATATCATAAAAAACTTCCGTAGACATTATGTTTCGTGAAGCCTTTTAGACCACTGCTTTGTCCCAAAACATTTCGAGTCGCAAACCTGTCACGAAAATTACCATTATGCGGTATCCATTCTGTGCCACCTTTAGGAATTACGGAAATATTATCAATTACATCACTTTCTTCATAGTCTTTGATGTCACTTTCAGTCAATCTTATGTCTTCATCCGAATCAAAATTCGAACAAGGCAGCTCACCACCATCCGATCCAATCGCAGAAATCTCTCGCAAGAAAATAAAGGGTGTTTTTTTAGAGGTATATAATTTTAAATTGCAATAAAACAACGATATATTATTCGATTGACATGAATTTTTTTTATTCGAAAGATAATCTTGTGGCATTACATTTTAAATATGATTTCTGGCATAGGACTGCCACGGCTGGCTCGGATGTAGTCCATTCTGGACGTCCAATTTTCGATGACATTTCCAACATTTGTGGCCGTATATCGGCAATAACACGGTGAATGTTGTCTTCCAAATGGTCAAGCGTTCATAGACCAATGACTTTACATAGCCCCACAGAAAATAGTCTAGCGGTATTAAATCACAAGATCTTGGAGGCCAATTCAGAGGTCCAAAACGTGAAATTAGTCGGTCACCAAACGTGTCTTTCAATAAATCGATTGTGGCACTAGCTGTGTGACATGTTGCGCCGTCTTGTTGGATCCACAGCTCCTGGACATCATGATTGTTAAATTCAGGAATGAAACAGTTAGTAATCATGGCTCTATACCGATCACCATTGACTGTAACGTTGTGGCCTTCATCGTTTTTAAAGAAGGATTCCACCAGCCCATTACGCGCACCAAACAGTCAGTTTTTCTGGATGTAACGGTGTTTCGACATACACTTGTGGATTAGCTTCACTCCAAATGCGGCAGTTTGTTTGTTGACGTAACCATTCAACCAGAAGTGCGCTTCATCGCTAAACAAAATTCGCTTATGAAAATCGGGAACAACAGCAATCTCGTTTTGGGCCCATTCGACGAATCTATTCCTTGCTTGAACATATTTAAAATGTAATGCCACAAGATTATCTTTCGAATTAAAAAAATCATGTCAATCGAATAATACATCGTTGTTTTATTGTAATTTAAAATTCTATATCTTTAAAAAATTACCCTATAGAAATTTCATGTGAAAGTAGACCTCTTCTAAGAGCCGTAGTTTCATGGTGTCTGGTTCTACACGAAGTTCAAAAAATCGAACGTTTTTTTATATGAACTTATAACCCCAGAATGATATGTAAAAAAAAAAACTTATATGCAACAATTTTAGAAAAACAGATTCTTCTCCGATGTTAATACAATAACACTGCATTGAATTTCAAATAAATGTGCTATAGTTATTTGGGAAGTTTATTTTACTAATGGTAATAATGAACGGCAGCTATTTAGGTTGAAGAATTGCCTTGGTGCCGAAATGACACTGCAGACGTTCTAGGTATATTTAGTTGTAAGATGCCTCCTAACTAACATAGAATCACAAAATGTTTACTGTGAAATTACCATGGAATTTTCCAATTCTCTGATAAAATGCGGAAAGGAGAAAAAACTCAATTGGCTGCGTTGCCAAATTGACACCGTTGGACATTCTAGTGTTAAAGAAGATCTCATTCATTTTGTATTTGATAGTATACAAATTATGTTCATAGATATATTAAGGAGTCATATACCTTTTTAAATTTCCGTGGAATCGATTTTTTATTATTTTACTTTATAGAGTAAACCTTTCTGATTGTTTTAAAAGAAACCGCATGCAGATATTCTCAATAGAACGGACGTTATTAAGAAAATAAAAAAAGAGTAGAAAAGGTGATTTAAATATTGTTTACATTTTGGCTCCTGGGTGACAGCTGTCATGTCGCTGGTGACAGCTACGTTTCTCTGTTTCTAATATTTTCATTCTAATTATTATCAAATGCATGAATCTAAGCCTCAAATATTATTATTGTTGTTTTGAATATCAACTACAACTTCTACTAACTTTATAAACTTCTACTTTGTTTTGATAAAGTGAAACTTGAATTTATACTCGCTTGTTTTTGATTTCCATACCGTATCTTATTCTAAGATAAGTTTTAGGAAAAATATTATTTTTTATGAACTTTTTAATGATGAATTCGACTGAATCTGCCAAAAGAGAGCATCTGGTAAACGTCCTAAGAAAAGGAAGTTTACTGGTAATATACATACGAGATGCAAAGCTGTACACAGTGGATGAATCACTAAACAACAGTGCATCTTTGAAAAAAGATTCACTTGCAAGATGTTGATTCATCTTTTATTGAACATGGTGATGGTTTTGATGGCTATAGAGTGTTTGATAAAACTATCATATTTACAAACATTCAAAATTTTGTTTCTTGCAAAAAATGTGGTGGTGATATTAAATTATCAGAAAAATGTGTTAGAGGTTTGTCTAGTGTTTTTTCGATTAAATGCAAGAACTGTAAAGACTTGTGTTCGTTTAGAAATTCAAAAATGCTGAGTAAAAGAAAAAATATTCCAGAAATAAACAGACGTTTTGTATACGCAATGAGGACAATTGGAGAGGGTCATGCAGCAATGACAACTTTCTAAGGTGTCATGGACTTTCCTCCTCCAGTTGCTGAAAAGTCCTATAATAACATTATAAACAAACTACAATTGTGTAGTAAAGAAGTTGCAGAAGCTTCAATGTAAAGTGCAGCTTTGGAAGAGGTAACTTTGACAAATTCTTCCGATATAATAACTAGTGGAGATGGAAAGTGGAAGACCTGTGACTATTCTTCTCGTGTTGGTGTGTGTGCTGTTATAAAAGACAAAACAGGAAAGTGTATTGATGCGGAAGTGATGTCTTCTTTCTGTAAAGGATGTGATTCTTGGAAACGAAGAAAAGGGTCACCTGCTTACAAAAAGTGGAAAGTTCTTCACGTTAAAGAATATTTGAAATGCCTCAATGGTTCAGCTTGCATGATGGAGACTGTGGGAATGGTTCGTATATTTCAGAGTTCATCAAGTCATCGTTCTGTGAGATATACATCTTACATCGGGGATGGCGATTCCAAAACATTCTCATCTATTACTGCATCCAATCCGTATGGAGAAGATATCACAGTTTCAAAAAATTGAATGTGTTGGACATGTTCAAAAAAAAAGAATGGGAACTCGTTTACAAAAATTAAAACAAATGAGCTCCAAACTCAGTGATGGGAAGTCAATTGGGGGAAATGGAAGGTTGACCGACAGAATAATCGACTTAACATCAACGTACCATGGAAATGCAATCCGACAAAATAAAACATGCCTGTCAGATATGCGAAAAGCTGTTTGGGCTGTATATTTCCATATACGTTCAAGCGACGAAGAACCATTGCACAGTTTTTGTCCTGTAGGTCCTAATTCTTGGTGTAAATATCAAAATAGAGTATTAGAGGGCAGTGTGGAAACTTTTAGACACAGTAACAAATTGCCAGTGGCAGTCATGGATGCCATAAAACCTGTGTTTAATGATCTATCACAACCTAAACTCCTACAAAAATGTCTAGGGGGTAAAACCCAAAATAATAATGAATCCATTAACTCATTAATATGGAAATTATGCCCAAAAACTTTAGGTTGTGGTAGAAAGATTGTTGATATATCTACAAATGAGGCAATTGTCATTTTTCATGATGGCTATCAAGGCAGACTAAAAATTATTCAATCGATTGGTCTGACTGTTGGTCAATTTGCACAAAAATTTGTTACACTTGTAGATATAAAAATAATTCAGACTTCAGAACGACATTTTAATCTCCGTTCAAAAGAAGTACGAAAGGCTAAAAGAATGCAATTTAAAACTACTTGTAAAACATTAACTGAAAAAGACGGAACATCATATGCATGTGGCGAATTTTAGCATTTTAGAATCATAGTAATACACTGCATTCATATCACAAATCATTTAATATTTATAATAAGTAGTTGTTAATTAAGACATTGATTGTTTTTTAAGTAACATTTATAAATTTTTAACTTTATTTTGGAGAAATGAATCACTTTGTAGCATTGTGATTATTTTGTAGCTTTTGATATCGTTTCGATGCTTGGTATAATATATGTTTTTAGTTATAATAATTTTAATAAATTGAAGTTTATTGACTAAAAAAACTTCACATTAGTTTTAATTAAAATTTAGTTGTTGTTTGAGTAACCAGAATAATATATATAAAAAACTGTGGTAAATTTTACGTTTGATGTCAATTTTCTCAGAACGTCATTTTTTCTCATTACGCGCATGATATTTTCAAAACCGTTCCATGGAAAATGATAAAATTTTTACTGGAGATTTTGATCGTATCTGTACTTAAAATAATGAACCAGTTTGAATTTTTAATGAAAAAATTTAAAATTACAAATAAAAAATAGCGAAAAACTTTTTAAAATTGTATAGTTAAATTTTAAATTGTTATAGTTTACTAAAAATTTTAAATCGGTGTTTCATGCTTCGTCATTTTAAAGATAACACAATTTCAAACCCTGAGCAAAAATTTCATCAAAAAAAATTGGTAATTTTTTTTATAAAGCTGCGTGTATTGCATATCACTTGCGAAAAGAAAAAAAATTCTTTTTGTAATTATCTAATCAAAAAATTCTCATAATTAGCAATGTGTTTGTTGGTTATGTTTTAAGTAAAGTAATATCTATTTGCTTATTCCTCCAAAATTTACATTCCAAGAAACAATAATAAAAAAATTATAGAGCTTTAAAGAGCTCACTATTTTTAACCATTTTCAACTTTTTAAAAGGTATGTGACCCCTTAACTAAATTTTCCTAAACCTGCTGATTCTGATGAAGTCACACAATATCCATCAGACCGTATTGAAGCTTCAATTACAAGAAAAGTAACCGTATAGATATTTTCTCTAGAAAGATCTATATACAAATAAAAAAAATTCTCGGAAAAAATCTGATAACCCTACGCTAACCACGCGAATCTTGGAGATGTATAGTAAAATTAATTTAGGGAAGGTTCAGCGTCCGCACGATGATAGGGAACTTGACCTCTTTCTTCTCTCTGTCCTTTTTATCACTCGTACTAAGTTTCAGGACTAAGGACATGGTTGACCACATTTTGGAAAGCAGGGTGCCTTGAATCTGGCAGATCCTGCATGCCGAACAACGTAATTTTAATGACATTTTAATACTTCCTTAATTTTCCTGTTGTTCTGTAACATAAAAGTATAGTTTTCAGTTTTATACTAAAATAACTCGAAACAGGTATTTTGCAACATATCTGAGCTGAGATGTTCTTTTCTACTGGGAGTCGGGATGCATCTGAGAAATGCCACGTGAAGGCGGCCTGAGAATAACATTCACATGCATTGTTTATTACACATAATTGAAGAAATACGTGATGTACAGCGTCATGTTTAAGAAAAAGGGAACCAAAAGAAACAACACAAGAACTTTGAAGAGAAAGTACTATTCCCTTTATCAGGAGAACAAGAAAAGAAGACGATCAAAATTTCTTTGTGCAAAATGTGAAAAATTATTTTACCTTGAACATAATAATTGTGAAGATTGCAACCAAGAATCTCAAAAATATGGTGGTGTTGGGGCTGTCAATAGGTAGGGGTGGCAGTGATAACTAACCACTAACCTTGTGATGCGCTTTGTGTTTAAATTGAATTTTCTGATTATACCTTAAATATATTATTTACATCGGGTGCAACTTGCATATGAATCTAACGGTATCAAATATGATATAAAATAGTTTGTTGTTAAATGTATGTTTAGAATTAAGTATGTATTTTTATAGATGTAATTGGCTAATTTTTGTTCATTGAGGGTTATATATATATATACTACAGAAGGTTAATACCATTTAAAAATGTTCTTGTTTTTTTTAAATCTTTAATATACGAATTTATATATATATATATATATAGATATAGCATATATATAGCAATTATATATTATACCGAATTATATATATATATATATATATATATATATATATATATATATATATATATATATATATATGGTGTGTGTGTGTGTGTGTGTGTGTGTGTGTGTGTGTGTGTGTGTGTGTGTGTGTGTGTGTGTGTGTGTGTGTGTGTGTGTGTGTGTGTGTGTGTGTGTGTGTGTGTGTGTGTGTGTGTGTGTGTGTGATGAATCCCCAGTCCCACAAGTTTCAGTTGGGGTAAACTTCCTAACAGGACAACTGAACCCACCTCCCGCATAGGAACTTTGACTTCCACTTTCACCGGACTTAAAGAAGACACGTGTAGTCAAAATTTATTTAAGGACTCACTCGCTGCTGATGAACGCTGAAAGAGCTCTCGTTTTTTTCATGGCTTGGAGTGCAGACTCGTCAATAACAATAATTTGTTTTTACTGAATATTAAAGAACATATAAAAGGATAAACGATTATCCGTGTTTTTTTAAAATCTTTAATATACGAATTTATTATATATATATATATTTCTCCAGTACATGATATATATATATATATATATATCATGTACTGATGTATATGATGCATTATATATATATATATATATATATATATATATATATATATATATAATGCATGAATTTTTTCTGTAGAATTCCTAAAAAATTTCCCTACCTTTTTTTAAAAACCATGACTACTTTTTTTATTTGCATTAATTTTTTCCCTGGTGGTCATTGGATGATTGGGTGATACAGATAGATAGCTACTTATATCTATTACCTATTATTTCAGTAACAAACCGTTATTTGATAGGTAGATAATTTGCTATAAATAAAGCTAATTTAAGGATTTCAGTTCCAATCACTGCGTCTTATGTCAATATTTTAGATAAAATATTACGTTTTAATGTCAAATATCACCAATAAAATTATTACATCATCCTCAAGCGTAAGTATGAAGTGTTGCATCTGACGTAACTTCTTGAAGCGCGTCTAGTGGTGGAATAATCCTTGCAATTAGCACAGAAATTTTTTTTAAAGTTTCTGTTCTCTGAGAACGAAAGACATTTCACGTGATCCCAGGCAACATTTAAGAGGGTAGTCTGAAAATCTATGTCATATTTCAGAGCTATAGCCAGGCCGGGTCTATTATCCGCATACCAATAATAAAGCTGTAAACCTGCAAAGACGGGTAATGCATGAAGAAATGCATACACTTACCAAAGTTACAACTCGACCGCATTCAACTGGACAGGATAGGCTTCTAGCTCACTGAACACAATTACGCGAACTGGTGTTTTTAACTCATTGTTCAAATTCTTCAGCATCGATCCTCAAAATAATAAAAAGTACTTGATTAAACTCGGAAGAATAACATTTACGTTTCTATAATCGTTCAGTTCTTTGGAAAAATTATTCATAAATCTCAATTTTCCTTGTAGAAAGAAAAATTAGTCGAGTTTCATTTCTTCATTTGCCGCTATTGTTCATCTGATTAAAGGAGGGTATTTGCTACTTATCGCTCGCATTATTTTTTGATGATGCTGAAAGTAATTACAAGTGCATCCTCTGAACCACACGCCTCGCCTTTCACGCTCTCAAGATAATAAGATAAGCAAATATGATTTTATGGAAAGTGAGAGCCTGTGTAATATTGGTATTTCCTGCGAAAAAGAGGAATGCTTCTCATTATGTCAGGCTCAAAAGCTGATGTGATGCACAGATAATTAAAACAGTAAAGAAGTTTGTTACGTGCAATAATTAATTGGGAAGGAATATTGTTTCTTTTTACGTCTGTCTTCTTCAATGTTCAAAATATGGTTATATGTTATACATTAAACCATTAGTATGTAAATTTCCAAGAGGGAAAAATTGTTGTGCAAAGTATTTTGTTATTTTTGCAAGCAATACATATAATTTTACTTTATTTTCTCACATACATGAACACATAGTCAAACCAAAAGTCTGCATTGATTGATTGTTTTATCTGTGTTTATTTTAGAAGCAACATAAGGGCTTTTGTCATTTCTTTTAAAATTTTTAAAACACGCAAATATGAAATATTGGAGCTTCGATATGCTTAACGTATTTCAATCCCTCTACACGAAATGTTTTAAATTGCACCAAGCCTTAATTTTTGTGTAAAAATTCTGTCTGCATATTCTAAACCATAATGATTTAAATACTAAGGTATTTTTGTATTATGGTTATAATTTGATTAGCATCATTGCCGGAGAAATTAGATTATTCTAATACTTTTCATGTATTTGTATATAAGTTCTAATTTATTAATGATGTGTTTTTCATCAAAAGCACAATATCCCCTTAAAGGCCTTCACTGCCTCAACCCCGCGCTGTTTCCATCGTTAACTTTAAGTCTTAATCTTAATCGTAATCAACTAGTATCAGATAACCCTTTTCGCCCATTTTAACCAATTAGAGCTCTTATTACAAAATAGTCACTTTCGGTATGCAAAGCGAAACTCATTTGTGACCGCTCTCTTTGTCTGCTTGCCTTCACCATGTAAATGCTGCCGTATGCTTTTGTCTCCAGCTCGTCGTCTTAAATATGTGTAAATAACTGCAACTCTTTTATCTATTGCGTTTTATGCGTTCGTGAGCTTACTGTGTTTTGTCGTAACGCCTTTGATGTTTCATGTCAAAATAAATATATATGAGCGTCCATTCTGAATATGTTTTTTCTGTGAAACCCTGTGTAAACAAACGAATACACCAACACCGGCCGACAATATTACATATGCACTTAATCTTTTACTACATATGACTGATTTTATTCCTGATTTTCAATAAAACCTGTACAGTTTAAAGATATATCGGGTTTTCCACCATTCTCTTTCCAGAAATGGTCCAAAGATATATATATATATATATATAGCTCTGGGAAATTTTCTCTCAAACATGTCCAGTGAGCGGGTTATATATTTATATAAGGTCCTTGTTTCAATTACATAAAGCAAGACAGGTAGTACTAATGTTTTGTTTTTAATTTAGTTTTGCAGCTGATTAAATTAGACCTTAATTGTCTTCTCAGCCCTTAGAAGCATTTATTAGCATTTGTTTATTAGCATTTTTATTATGTTAACATTTTCTGATTTCAGTTTATTTTTATAAATAATTATTGCACCAATGTGTCTAAATTCATCATATTTTTTGAAGTTGTAACCATTAATACTCAAAGGGTTAGAACCATTTACTATGGAGGATGAGGTTAATACTTTGTTTAATTGAATACAAAAGGCACCGGTTTGTGTGTGAGTATTTATATATTTAGCCCTTTATAGCTTATTTAATAAATAATACAAATTATGATGAATTTCTAGAGAAACTAAAAGCAATGCAAAATAAATAAATAAAGTAAAATAAAACAAATAAACGTTCAACAATATTAAGCCAAGCACACAAAACAATTAACTGATTCCTTCATTATATTTGGAATGGTAAACATGAAGTAAAAAATGATGTAATTTCACATTCAAGGACATTTTAACAATTTATAAAAATAGTTAATAAACACTCTCTGCACGTCTTTTAGAATTCAACATATTTTCCTTTGTTTTTCAAGTAAATAAGTTTATTAATACCGTCCCCACTTCCTTACTTTTTTCACTTAAAATAAATATCAAAGGCCAAGATATTTAAAAGCTAATTATATTTTGCTTTATTTTTAAGAAAATAAACAATTTAAAAGTTTAAACCAAAGAATAAAATAAAATTAATATAATTTTTAGAGATGAACAAAACACAAAGGAATAAAAATTACTTGGGTTCAAGTAAACTGAGTGGCGATGATGGGGAGGGGGTGTTTAAAAGTCTTTTTGACACTAGATAAAGTTTTATTCTTCGAAACAATAGATATATAATTGTTTGAAACAAATAGTTTAAAATCAATTACTACTACTTTATATATATATATATAACTTAGAAAACTTAAAATTTTTGACAAAGGCATATTTAACAAAATTTTTTGACAAGCTTATCTAAGTTTAATTTTCTTCCTTAATTATTCTAAATACAATGAAGCTCATTACTTTTATATAAAGTTAATTGTTTCGAAGATTTTAATTTTTACTAACACGATGCCATTTTTTATCATTTTCTGTACAAGATTGTCCAGTTATATTAAAAGTTTCCAAAAGATGTTTGCTTTTCATTTGATGTTATGGTTATTTTAAGTATAGGAAAAGGAGAGAGAAATATTAAAACTTTTTTCTGAGAAACCTTACTAGAGCTCTTCGTTCATGTGTGTGTGTGTGCAAATTCTATGTTGCATCAGACGTTTTTTGAATTTGTAACCGTTCATATAAAGCCCTTGAACGTTAAATGTGCACTGATCGCCACCATAAATGCAACACCCTGCACGAAGCATGCAAATAAACTGAAATTTACAACATACATCAGCGGAAATGAGACATGTGCAAATGATTAGAGTTTCAGCACAGACACACATTACGCACGACTGTGGCGCCACCTCAAAGCGCTATTTAAGACTTGGAGATTTCGACGATTTCAAGTTCGGCAATTGTAATTTTTTGTGTGTTTTTCTAAAAACGATTATGTATGTCTCTCAAAAAACAGCGATCAGCTTTTGATCAAGTATCCGAGTTCGACAGAGGAAGGATAGTAGCCTACCAAGATTGTGGATTATCTTTCAGGGAAATCGGAAGTCCTGTTGGACGAAACCAAACAACTGTAATGCGGATATATGCCCGTTGGATGCAGGAGGGTACGATGGACCAACGTACTCAATCGCATCCACCTCAGTGCACCACTTCACGTGAGGACAGGCAAATTGTTCGCATGGCATTGACGGATCGCTCAGTCTCATCATGAACCGTAACACAGCACATTGAGTCTGAGACGCATCATTCAGTGTATACGCGTACCATTCGACGCCGTTTACAGCAGAGTGGTCTGCCCGCAAGACATCCATTGTTTGGTCTACCCTTGACGCAGAACCACAGACGTCTCCACCACCAATGGTGCGATGAAAGAAGGATTATGGAGGCAGAATGGAATGAAGTTGCCTTTGCTGACGAGTCACGCATCTGCTGCAACACCTCGATGGTAAGATTCGAGTCTGGACACACCTTGGAGAGAGGGTGCTGAACAGCTGCGTTATGATCCAACACACTGTTCCTGCACCGGTTATTATGGTATGGGGCGTTATTGGATATCACTCTCGTACTCCTCTAGTACGCATTGGCGGTACTCTAAACAGCCAGCGCTACATTTCCGAGGTGTTAGAGCCAGTTGTCCTTCCTTACCTACAGGGCTTGGCCACAGCCGTATTTCAACAGGATAATGCGCGACCACATGTGGCACGCATTGTCCAAAGTTTTTTCGTCAATCACCTATTGAATTGCTTCCTTGAATGGCTCGCTCTCCGGATCTTTCGCCGATAGAAAACATGCGGTCCATGGTTGCTCAACGACTGCCCCAGATAACACCCACCAGCTGCCACACCAAATCTACTTTGGCAACGCGTGTAAGCTGCTTGGTATTCTGTAGCCCAAGAATACATCCAAAGTCTCTTTGAATATATTCCGAAGCGTGTGGCGATTTCTATCAATGGCGGCTACTCTGGCTACTAATTCTGGCAGGAACCACACTTCACAGAAGTCTATAAATGTAATCATTTCATACTTGGTCAACATGTTATCTACAAAATAAATTTTGTTGCGTTATCTCTTGTCTTTCTTGGTGTTGCATTTACAGTGGCCAGCAGTGTATATTAATTAATATATATATGAATCTGTGGTTTATTATGGTCAAAACATACATAAATTATTTAGTTTAAAATCTTAATAATTAAAATAGAAATAATAAAACAATAAAATTATTGTCAGGTTTTATAAAAATAGTTTTATCTTTGATTAATACCAAACATTTTGAGTAATGTGATTTAAAACATGTGTGTCAAAATTTCCAAATAAAAAAAGGTAATATAATTTCCTTATAAGTTACCATCAAACCTTATTAGTGTTATATCCTAAGCATTTAACCCACTAACTGGTTAGCTTCCTCCTAAAAAAATATTCCGAAAGCGTTTACTCTCATTTTGCCATTCGCTTTAAAAATGCAACGTACTTCTTTCCTTTCCCCCATTTAAAACTTGGGAGGTCGAACGGGGACAATTTTATGACTCAGTTCGTTCCTTTTGAAAAGTAAGAACCAAGAGATCAATCGTTTACAGCTAGCTGTCAAGTTGCCTTGGGAAATCTTGTTTGAAAGTTGTAGTGCAACTGGGTCAATTCCCCTATATGTTTAGTCATAGTAAAATTAAAACAAAATGAAGGGATGAAAAAAGAAAATAAATAGTGTGTTAGAAGTTGAAAAATAATTATATTTTCTTCAAAGAAAATTTATTTTTCTGTCATTTTTTAAAAATGAAATATATATATTATATTGGTATTGCGATTTGAACCAGAAAAAAGCATCCTGTATTCATTTTTGAATATGAGAGTAAGAAAACGCGCTCACTTTCCTGTTTTTCAAAAAAGTAATGAGGTAAAAAGAGCGAAGGTCCTATATCTTTTTTTAAACAATAAAACAATAAATGGTTCATACGGTAATATACATACCATGATTATATTTATGAAATAAAACCGATCATTCTCTATTCAATTATATTTTTAATTTAAAATAACATAAAAAAGATTTCAATACCTTTAATTTATTTTAATTAAAATCATATAAATGATATTTTTATGTTAACTGAATATTTTTCGGGAAAAATCTAAATTTTCACTCCTATTGTTCTCCTTTTCGAACTTCTTGTATTAAATAAAAATATATTTTGTACATCGGCATTTGTGATGGACATAACACACAGTCAGGGAAGTTGGAAACCTCTCTCTATATATACTGACAATGTTAAATTGGCTGTTTTCGATGTACCTTTTCTAAAAATCTGTATTATGTACATGCTTGAAATTTTTCATACTATTAAAGTACACCTCTCTCATTATACTAAAATGAGCTTTTAGCTAATTTTAAATTTTTTAATAAATTAGGAAATATTTTATGAAACATTGCGAAATTTGACCCATTTTTTACTTAAAAAATTTGCAAAATTAAATTTTTGAGTTTTTTACAAAAAGTTCATTTTAGTATGTATTAGACATCATTATAAATTATTCTTTAGAAACTTACATACCTGTGAAGAGTTGTTTCTCAGAAAATGTACATCGCACATTAAAATTTACTTAAAAAATTACTTCTAATCGGCTAGGAAATAAAAAAATAAAAGCCTCAATTTAAAATAAAAGATACATGTTTTAGTTTATATCTGTCATTACACATTTAAGCAAAAACAAAGTAATTTGTTTACAATTTTCGCCATTAAAATGGGCGTGGCCCAAATTCAACGATTATTTAAAAATACGTTTTAAGGGCTTCTAAATACCCTAGAGGTTTAAGTAAGGTGTTTTTAGAAAAGTTAAAGTATATACAATTTGAAAATGTAAAAATCTCAAATTGTCAAAAAATAAGAATTTAGCTTTCCAACACCCCTTCAGTCAGTAATTTTTAATTTAAATGGGGGATATACTTCTTCAAATGCGCATGACAGTACTTCTAACCATATTCTACTCAAGTTTAATTTCTTATCTTTCTGTTTCTTTTATTACAAGGAAAAATGTCACACATCGATAACTACATTTTCACACAATTCAGTCATTACAAATTCTATTGTGAGAAAAGTTCTCCCTAATTCATTTTGTCTTTCAAAACAGTACACTTAAAACAATTTTGTTCAGTGAAGTTAACCGACAGTTCCACAATGTATCCATACCAAATTTTAAAAACAATTTTAACATTTTGAAAGGTATCCTGTATAAAATATTTTGAGTATACACAAATATTTCCTGCTGGTTGGAAGACATAGTATGAGATGTGGTGGATCTGACGGTTAATCTGATGGATCTGATCTTACTTCAGCTGTAACAATGCCTCATCAGAGGATCTATGCATATTACGAGCATATGTCAGAGTTTGAAGGCGGTCGTTCGAAAGGAATTAAAGAGGCTGTTGGAAGAAGGAAATAATTGATCGACATTTGAGTTGAGGCATGTGGTCATTAGACAATCCTGACAAGAGAATTTCAACAATGACAGATATCAGGATCAGAACTGCAACAGTAGACCAAGGGACCACAACAGAGTGGTAAGACAGATCGATTTTCAGAATATCTGAACAGCACCCGGTTCATTGTTATCAACTATTTACCATATGGCCCGTTCCCATGTGTCCAACATGACCCTCCACATACAACTGAGGAAATGGGAGTTACGCTTGGATCAACTGCTATGCCACTTATCTCACACGCCTGTACACCGTGAAGTCTGATTGCAGTGTTGCCCCATTCGACCAGCATGGAACTGCACTGACTGAGGATATATTTTCTTTAGTGACAATTAACGTTTCCAACAGTGTACAACTACTAACAAGAATCGTAGAAATGTCTACCATGTCACCATGGGAGTCCTATCCTGACTATCGCATGATACACAGATACGCAACAGAGTGTTATGGCTTGAAGTGTTATCTCCTTCGAAAGTGATACATCTTTGAAAGTCGTTTCTGCATACGACAACACATCAGTATGGCATGACATCTTGCAACCGGTTGTGTTACCATTCATTTTGAGGCATTCAGGACTAACATTGCAACACGATAATGTCCATCTGCACACGACACAATTTGCTAAGAAATTTCTTCAAGCATTCCTTACACTTTTTTGGTCACATATATCGCCTGATTTCTCTCCCATAGAGCACATTTGGGAATTTATGCTAAGGCTATTACAACCCTCTCGGGATGTCGAAGACTTATGCCAACTGTTGGGTACAATTTGGCATGGAATTTTGCAGAAAATTATCTGGGAACTTATAATCAGTCTATGTCTCACCGGGTGATAGCTTGCATCCAGCTCAGAGGTGGAAAATGCCTTATTTACTTCCTCCTTTCGTAACGGTCAAACTCTGAAATGAATATTTTAATCATTGAATTGTTTCATGTTTTTCACATCCAAGAACTTGTACCACAACGGAGCAACTTTTCAGTGCGGCGGATTTATTATTATTATTATTTATATTTCAAAAATTAATATAAAAATGTTCTTTTGTGTGTGTATGATCTTCAGTCATTTCTTTCCAGTATACATATATATTCAAAAGACAAAGTTAAGAACAATTTGTGTGTGTGTGTTTCTTATTTTTCTTTCATTGTTCAGTTATTTTCGTATTCAGGTTACGTGATTAAATCTCTAGATTATGAACTCATTATATGAAGTCAATTCTAATCAAACTAAGACAAGTGTATTTACGCTATCATCTAGAAAACTAGAACGCTCCGCCTTTTACAATTCTTTTTTAATGCTTGTTCAGACAAAACTTTTTTTAATAAAAAATTATAAAGAGAATATATACTCTACATTTTTAAGATATTCATTGCACCTTTCAAAAAACTACGAAATTGTTAAAAATATCATTTTTATCCTTTTAGCATTGTTAGTTTTACATTCTTTCTTTAAACCGGAAGCATTCTAAAGATACCAATTAATTATCATGATGATGTTTTCGGAGAATGAGTTATATGGATTGGGGCATCAATCCTCAGTCCTCTATCTGGAAATGAGAATCATGGTGTTTTATTTATTATATTCTATTTGGTATTTGTTGTATACGAGAGAAAAGAGTGCATGTCCTAGTGGTATTATATTTCAACTGTTGACTTAAGGTTCAGACTACGTTCGGAACCGTTATTTTGCAAAAGCGTATAAATAGATATTGTTTATAATATTTAGTGTCACTTAGATTGCAAAATGTATATAAAATTGTTTTAAGAATAATATTACAATATAAAATTATTTAAGTACATTATTTTGACAAAAAATAAACATAGAATGACCCATTTTCAAAATATTCTCCTTTTGTGAAAAATGATTCTATTATAATAATATTTTACCTGGATGTAGTTCAGACCTATGTACAGAGGCTCAACTAGAATTTTTGAAATATATAACTTAGAAGTGGGTTTATCCATGTTTTACGACAACAGAGGGGAGAAAATTTAAGAAAAGAACTTATTTCAATTGGTTGTAACTCTGAAAATAATGTGAATTTTTCGAAAAAAATAGTCCAGACTCTGTGGAGAAGTCTTCAGTATATATAAGCAAAATATTATTATTTTAGAAGCATTTTTTATAAAAGGAGAAAATTTGGAAAAAAAAAAAATATTATTCTAAGTCTTTTTTTGCGAAAATATTGTATTTAAATAATAAAATTTTCTCAAAATGTCCTTAAAAACTTTTTCTACATGGATTCTAATATGACACTAAATATCATGAAAACCATCCATTTATGCGCTTTTTTAAAATCATGGTGCCGCACAAAGTCGGAAAATAGGCGTTGCTTTTTTGGGCTTCTTGACTGTAAGAACAGTCCTCAATCCCATATCAGGACAAGACTTCGATGAGTGGCATGGCGAATGTGGTGTTTTACATTCTGCTAGGTGGCATGACGGCGACTGGATGGTCGATGGAATCCGAGAGGCGTGGCTTCGGTGCTTCATCTGGATGGAGAATTTTCAAAGTTTTTGACTTGGCTGAGAGCTTAGTAAAGTCGGAAAAAAATTAACAGAATGAAGTTATAAGAATAAAACTTACAAAAAAGAGTGAAAAGATCTTTTGTTTTGGTTATATATTACTAAAAGCAGATGAATGGTCTTGTATATTAATTTGAGGTTGGTGCTGACCAGTCGTGGGATGGATCCTGATGCCACATAGGACCCGTTGTCATAAAATTCTGTGTGCGTAAAATCTGTTGAGACTCAAAGTTCTTCCGTTAATCCCTTTTCTACTGTTTAAAGTTTGCGCGATTCGTTTCCCAGTGCCACAGTTTCTTACGTAGGCGAACGTATGCGGTGTGTTGGGGGGTGAAAAGAAAAAGCAAATTTTCTCTGATATAAGTATTTATTTTATAAACACTGTCAAGGTCATTTTATTGCATGCCAAAACTTAGCAATTGACTTACTTATAACAGCATAAAGCAGGGGTACTCAACCTTTTTTTCTGCCGGGCCTCATACATATGTTAGCTACTTCTTACGGCCTGCATTCATATGATTGCTATTTCAATCGGGCCCCAACATGAGAATTAAGAGTGTGGGGAGGAGAGAAATGCTTTAAGACCAAGATAACATACATAATTTAAAATGTGGATATTTATCATAGCATTATATAAGACTCCTACTTTACTTTTTGTAATTATTATTTTTGTCACTAAATTTTTCTAAATTGGAAACCTTTAAGAATCGCTCTTTCACAATTTCTGTATCAGTTAACGGTTTCACATGATTACCAATAGCATAAAAATTTCATAGTGTGTCTTTGTTACCTCTGTGACATTACCATTGAAAAAACACTTCTTTTCTGTTGTAAAGATTATTCAAGAAAGCCTATTTATCACCTGTTGAAAGATATCTTCGAAGAAAAGTGTCATTGAATGTGATGTTTGTTTATTGGCATTTTTTAAATACAACACCTTCGTGACAAATCAAACAATTACTGAACCACATGCTTGTTTTTCACTATAAAATAGTTAACTTACCAATCGTCTTGAAACAATCTATTTTCTTCGAATATTTTTTCGCTTGCAAGATAGGAAAGATAATTAAAAATTAGTTCGACACATAAAATGGTCACTACTCCAATGTTGTCTTTTCTCACTAATCAGAAAAAAACTATATCAATTCGCACCCATACGACATCGACAGCAAAAAGCAAAATTGATGTATTTGATTTTTTAACAAAGAATTTCCCACCAAATTTTTATAAATAAATGAATTTCTCAGAGCAATTGGTCATGACCGGGCCACTTAAAAATGCCCGGTGAGCCGCTGGTTGAGCATAGCTAGCGTAAGGGAATGAACCATATTTCGGTTGGATACATACGGCTGGGGCAATCAATGCATCAGTTGCGTGAGACGGATATATACGCCAGATGCAGTTTAGGGTTAGCATGGTAGGGAGATGCCACGCAGGTATTATCCTCCATACATTCTAGACATTAGAATTATGGTTCGTTGTCAATAGCCATTCGGTTGCTTTGGAGTCTGATGTTAATGGAGAATATTAAACATTTTAATACATATTAATTGTTGCATAATGAAATTTACAATTATAAGAGACATATTAGAAAGAGTTTTTGACACCTTTTTTAAAAAATGCAATTATAAACCAATTATAAAAATTGTTCATATTTTACATAATTTCTTTTTAAAAGCATTAACAGCATTATATATATATAATTCTTATTCTTATTAAATAAAATATACTTTTTTATTCACTTATCATTCTTATTAAATAAAAAAATAACATTCACATTTTTTACAGCAAAATTATTTTATAATTAAACATTTTCTTTCCAAAATATTTAGAAGATCGAAATACCTACCTTATCAAAATGGAAAATATCCGTCAGAAGTTCACATTAATAAAAAGTAAGAATGCACTATGCTTAGAAATCACCGCTATAATATATTCTTGGATGAAAATTTTTAATTATAAAAGGCTTGCTGCTTTAAAAATAAATATGTAAGAAAATTGATTTTTTCTTGAATGCAGATCCGTAAACATTCTATTTTATTTTTTTTAGAACGAGGAGTTTTATTAATCATATAGATTAAATATTAATAGCTCTCATTTTAGACAACATGTTTTTCTTCAGTCTTTTGCTTTCTAATCTTTTTTTTTAATATTGTTTGCATTTTTTTTCTGTAGAGGATAAAAACAGATGTGTATACAAATTAAATTCTCCAAAGTAAACAATATTTTATCTTTAGGCTTAAAATTTAAATGAGATGCAAAAAACTAAAGGCATTAAAAAAGCATATTGGGCTCCAACATTTTACGAAAATGTTGGAGTATATTGGAAACTCAACAAATGAAAATAAATATAACGAGATCAAATTACGTAAAAATAAATTTCAAAAAGTATTTATTAATATTATTTTATGTGGGGATATTGTCATTACTATAAATTGAAAACATAATGCATCAATTTTATTTTTCAAATTCACTAACAACTTGAATTGAATTATTGTGCAACACTTCATTTTATAAGTTTCGATTTATGTGAAATAGAATTATGAGTACATATTTCCTTGAAGTGCATAACTTTCTGAAAAATGTACTTCAGAAATTAACTAAAGATATTTTAATGTCTTATGTGCATAATTCTTTAGGGCTTCAATTTTTCTTAAAATCAAAACATCAATGTGAAGGATGAAGATTTAAAATTAAGTATACCTAGAATTTTTTCAGCAATATTTTGGAGGTTTTTTTCGTTGCATTATCAAGTAAAATAAAATAAAAAAACTTATAAAATGCACATTATAATTTTTCAGTATCATTATTTTTTTATCAAAGCTTTTATAAAATTAATATTGTAATACAGAAACAATATTTCAGCAATGTAATATTAAATAAAAAATAAGGTTGTATTCATTCAACTTAAATTCCATTTTTCAATGATGTATTGTATAAAATACATTTGAACTTGTAATTAATTTTCATTATGCATCAACATTACTGCAAATTTGAAATACGTGGTATTGCATAATTCAACCGACATGTTCAGAGGGATGATAATAGGCAGCGTGGGGATGACAAATCAACAAAGAACATGGGGTTACAAATTACGTTTATTCAGAGTAATTTGCTGAAACAGTTATGAAGGGGTAAGGGGGTATATATAGGGGAAGGAAAAGGGACAATAATAGGTAAGAAATACATTTATTAGACGCAAAGCATGTTTACAATATTGTTACAAATTTTGTGTAAAGAGTGCAAATAAAATGTATTTGGATGTTTAATGCATTTATATTAACCCATGTTATTTTTTATTTTATGTTATAATTGTAATATTCATAAGCAATGTGTCGTTCCTTACGCTATTGTGAGGAATCAATGAGAAGTTGGCGAAATCTTGGTGATAGAACCAAGTTAGCATCATATTTAAAGACCAGGTTGGCTACCCATTTGGCGTCATTGGCGACCATTTTGGTGTCATTGGTGACATTGTTGGCGAGTTTAGGACCATCTGGATTGTTCTAGAGAGTAGTGGATATACCACTAAACTAAGCTACCACTAAGCTACCGTGGTCTCCATTTACTTGGGAAAAAGGAAATAAATGTTAAGGGAAAAATATTTCCATTGTACAGAACTATTGAAACTTGAATAACGTAGTCGCGTAATCCAAATCATCACCGCAAAGAATTTCTAATAAAATATGAATCTCGGGCACAGGCTTTTTGAGATATAAAATATTTGCTTCAGCAGACTAAATATTTCCGATTATATGAGAGTGATAAAGAAGCATTTGTGAGAAAAAAATTACTTAATATTAAGTGTACAAATATAATTTTATGTAGTCTCAGTTGTTATCAATTAACTTTCTCAAATTCATAAATTTTGTACATTATTATTATTTTACATTAAATGATATCTAAAGCAATGTCCTTTGGAAATAATATTTGTGAAGAATTCATTTGCGTGCCTGCCATGCATTCGTATGAGAAATGTTAACATGCATTTTTCTCATATATATATATGAACAAAATATTATAATATTCTGAAGAATTTAATGCAGTCTTTGAAGTTCTGAGACCACATGAATCTTTAGATCCTAAGGTAAAAGTTTTTAATAGTTGAAACATATTTCATACATCAAGGTACTAAAATACATTTTCAGCTAGTGATGAAAAAATGAATCTTCCATTTAAATGTGAATAGGTTTATCTAGGACTTATTAACGAAGTCTTACGTCTAGATAAACCAATTCACATTTAAACTAACTTTATTTTATGTATATATATATATATATATATATATATATATATATATATATATATATGCGTAACTATAACGAAACCCATATTAGAGTTTATTTCTGCAAAAACAATAATTCAAAAACTAAAAATAATCTTTTAGTTGCCTATCTAGAGTGCTAAAAGAGTATAATTTCATTATCACAATAAGAACAGAAAAATGGATTCAAAGTTGTAGATTCGATTTGAAATCTATTAATTCAACACATTACAGATAAGATCTACTACCATTTTGAATTTTTTTTTCTATAAATATTTCTCTGAAATTAGATAAGAAACATAAATAATAAACAAGTAAAGGTATAATCATGGGTTTTATTTAATGCACGCCAGAAAAAAATTGGTGGAGTTTCAATGTTTTCGAATCTACAGATTGGAATAGGAATATTTTAATGTCTAAAAATTTGACTTTCTTCTTACTCTTGTAAGTAGGACTGTTGAAAACTCCGAAAGTTATGTCATTACAGAAGTATTTCATAGCACAGAAACGTAATGTCTTAGATTCTTAATAGATAACTTTAAAAAAAAACAATTTCATATAGAAAACTATGCATAAGCATTATTTTTTTCAGTTAACCCCTTCAGGACCAGCGAAATGAGAAATAAGCTCTTTTCCAGGCCCGTATATATTCGGACAGGATACACATGGACGGGATCGGTCGAATTTCCCAGCTAAGCCTAATTTCCTGAAAAAATCCACATAAAGCTTTAAATGCAATCAAATACACCCAAACTTACAATTTGCTATCATTGGTAATTGTTGAACATGAACTACAAAAATGTTCACTATATTTAAAAAAACAAACAAACAATTACGAATTTTAAAGAAAATGCTTTCACTATAATGAAAAAAAATGCATACACTTTCAAAAAATTGGCAAAAATCCCATTCATTTAAATACGAATATGGAAAATATTAGAAAACTAAACCAACTTATTCAAAATATAAACTGAAATCCATATAACAATAAATCATGGACTAAATGTCCGAATCTCTCCAGAAATAAACAGGTGCAGTTGTTTATATTCATAAATATCTCGGATCTAATTTAAAAAAAAAACACGAAGTTGAAAACACACGCTTCACTGTCTGTCGCTGGGCATATGGCTCGCAGAGCGAGCTTCCATCCCATATCATAGTTGTTAATGGTGCGTGATAGAGTAGCATTCCTTGGTGGAGAAGGAACAACCTGCTTGGTCGTTGGTACGTGAAGAGAGGGCGTGGCTATGAGGCGTTTGGAAATGAAGTCAAAGTGGTGAAAAATTCCATCCTGGAATGGCTGAAAGGCTTTCTTGTGATTGAGTGAGGGAGATGAGTGACCTGGCTCTATATTGGCTGCCCTGAAGTTATTGAGAGAATTACAGAATGTGTGTGGGAAGTTGCCTGTGTGGGTGAATTGTGAACTTAAAAATTAAAAGAAAAACAGGTAAAAATAGAAGTTTAAGAAATATTAAATATAGCAGGTCATTTGTCAACAGGCAAATGAGGTCAGTTACTGTTACTGCAGATTATAGGAGTCAAGGAGTATTCTCCTTGCCTTTTGGTATTGCCATGGGGTATATACCGAAAACACATGTCCAAAGTTTTATGAAGCATTATTCGAAAAAAAAACGTTTTTTAACCACCACCTAGTGCTTGCAAAAACTAATATAAAAATGTTTCATACTCTGATCACACCAGTGTGATCATGGGCCAACGAGGAGGGAAAGCTCAATCACATATATGATACCGTAGGAGTGGATGGAGAAACGCGTAATCACATATATGTGATCATGGTCCTGAACGGGTTAAGAGGTGTTATTTATATGCATGTCCATGCTGTTTGTGTACATTGTCAGCTATCTACAAAAGCGTAATACTAGTAAAGAATGGACGTGAGCAAAGAATTCTGAAAATTCTAATTAAACTTCTAAAAACGATAAAATCTGATTATTTCTAAGCCTTTTGTTTTACCTATTTTTTTTACCCTAGAAAACGATAAATGTTTCACACACATTGAATTTTGATTATTTTCCTCTGTTTTTAAGAGAGATCTATAGTCTTTAAATGGAAAGTTTAAATTTTGAAATTAAGAAACATTTTAATAAAAATCAAACTCATTGAGTTTAAAATAACTACGCTGACAAATGACACCTTGACGAGAATTATATATGTTTGAAAGAATTCCCATGCAGCATGTGGTGGGTAGCACAGCAACACATACCATCTGAAATATATTGAACGGTGTTTTAATGACATTCCCCACTTCAGAAGGTGCTTTCTGATTGTAAGCATATTCTTTAAATTCTAGGTATTCTCACAACCATAAACACACTACAGTGACATTGGGTAATCTTGATGGCAGCAGTGATAAGAGATAACTGTATAACTAAAATATTACTCCAGACAAAAATTTACAAAGTAAACATCATACATAATACAGTAACCAGATGACGTCATTTCACTTTTACAAATTAGAAATGTAATTGTTCAGTACTAATTGGTAATGAACACTCAATACCATGAAGGTTCCTAAGCGTTTGTGAGTAATTTGTTTAAAAAAAATATATGATTATGGTATATAACACGACATTGATTAAAGGGCATCCTTCTCCATGCATGCAAAAGTGATACCGCATCGTATAGGTTTGAATCTATCTACTGCGCACAGTTCTTCGATTTAAAGCTACCAGATAGTGGATAATGTGTCATCTGTCTGTAGAATCCATAAAGATCAATTTTCACTTAAGTGAAAGAATTGAAGTTTTATTAATATAATTTGCATCTAATTGGTGATCATCAATTTTCAATCATCAAACACCACTGCAATCCGAACAGAAACGCATGTGAACATAGAACGCAAAATTTTACGGATCATTCAATTTTCAATTTCAGCACATCCACGATGACATTGCAACATGCATTAGTTGTAGCATGTGATCATTGGTGAACATTAACAATCATTTCAAACAGAAACAGAATGCCATCCAGAATGAGATGAAGCACATGTGCAATCAGTTTCTTCAAACTTATGCATCAACTCCTATAAATCTTGTACATTATATGAATAGTAATCATCGGAGCTTTGCTGTAGAAACATTATGACACAGCTGCATTTGATCCATTTGGTGATAAAGCTTTTCTTTTTTTTTTAAGGTGCCTGACTAGTTGCGAAGACATTTTTTTGAAATTTTGCTGAAAATTTATTTTTAAACTCATTTTTTTGTTTAATTATAACTGAAAACTAATAAAAACAGCAAAAAAAAATTTCTTTCAATGTATTTTTTTAAATTTGGCCAATTTTAGGTTTAAATTAGACGTTATTTGTACGTTATGTTAAACATAGTAAAATAAATTCTAATGCATAATATTTCAAAAAACCCACATAATCTTACTCAAAAAACAGTTACTAATGAATTGACCTAATATCTTTGAAAATTTTAATTTGTTACTGAACTAGAAGTCAAAAGTGCACGCAATGCAAATTTTTCAAAAATTTCACATTTATCACACAGAAAAAAAAACATAAAAAAGGTAAATATGCTGTTTTTTCTTAATCCCTACGTCACAGCATACATACTATAATAATGCACAATTACACAAAATTACAGACAATTACCTACAGAACTTTTGAAATATCATGCTTAACGTGTTGTAAAATATCAAAAAATCTGTTTCAGAGAAAATGCATTTAAAGATTTAAAATTCAAAATTTAAAAACTTCACTGCTGAAAAAACCTAAAACCTCTATATATCAAAAGAACAAACATTTTCAAAGCAATTATGAATATTATATACTTTCTTCAAACTTTTATCTTTTAATATTTTTAACAATTTTATAGTGTCAAAAAGCTTTTTCTTAAAGTCTAAGTACACAGTTTACGAAATACAGATTAGACGTATAAAAAGCATTAAAAAAAACCTTATTGCATTAAAAATAAAAATATTTTACATAGAAAAACAAATATATATTATTCCATATTATTTTAGAAGTTAAGAAATATATCATACAAAATATATTTGTGTTGTTTTACCAGTAAACATTCACGAAAAACTCTTGAAAAATATTGTTTATCACAAAAGTTATCATAAATTAGAATAAAATCCTGCAAAGAAGTACTTTAAAACCCTCCATATGAATATACTAAGCCTTCTGTTTTTCATCCTTAGTACTTTTTGTTTTTCTAGCTGTTTTTTTTTTTTTCTCGAGACAATTTCGCAATCGGCAAAAAGAATGTCTTTAAAGATGTTGAAACCGTTGTTTATCAAATTTAAGTAACTCTTGAGCAACACTTTCAGGAAGGGAACCATTTACATTTCGAATTACTGATAATATACCAGCATAACCAGAATTATAAAGTATTAGAGCTAATAATGCACCCAAACGAAATGTTTCCAGTATAATAAATATATTTTTGGGAACAATATTCCACAAAATGTTGTTATAACTTTCATTGCAGTTCTGTGTCTTACCATGAAGACATTTTTTCAACAAAGTTTCATTACACAGTTTTAGATATGTAGGCTTTATTTGGTTTATAATTTTATTAGGAAGTCCTTGCTCAATTTCTTTGAGGGGACTCCCAGCTGCTTTTTTTGGTAACGATACCAACTCTCAGATCCTTCAGGACACTGTCCATGCAATGAATTGTTTTTTCCAGATACACAGTGAAAAAAATGCAGTTATTACACTACTCATCATCTGAATTTTGTAGATTATACATTGTTTCGAATAGCTATTCCATAATAGTTCTGAATTCTGTCGATTAATTTATCAGTTAATTTATTTTTCCCTCCCAAACCTTTCGTCGTTTTTTTTTAATTGACGCAAACACGTTTCTGTACATGACCTATACACTCGAGTTTGTTACTGTATTAATTCCATAAAAGTTTTTAACAGATTCATATCCTTTTGAGTCCCCATCTCCGTAGTATTCATTGTACTGTACATTCCTCACATTTGATCTCTCAAATATACGGTGGCTCCAACAACCTCCATGCCACGCGGAACCTTTGTAGTTGAACATACATGTTTCGATGATTGGCTATTTTTCGCGCATATGTGGCAATATTGTGTCATAACTTCAATGTCTAAAATTTTACCGGTGTCAACTGATATGGCACTATTACACACCCATTCAAAGATGAGGTAGCCTCTGCGTTGCCAAGTACCATCAATGGATATTCCACATTTAGTGAAACTATTTGAGCCTTTGATTTCACTCAATGCAGCGTTGATGTTTTTCTTGAGCAACGCGTTCAGTTGCTTTCAACAGTTTTCTTTCTTGATTGCGGAAAGCAAGTTTTGACAGGAAAGGTAAACCGAGGAAAGCACATAATTTTTTGCCAGCTGAAAATCCTTTCCCGATTATCCTTAGCCCCAAAACAATTGAAGAGTTTATAAGACAAGAACGTTAAATTTTTCATCTTCTCTGTCGTAGGGAAACCTTTGTTTTAAAGAAGGAGCAGTTTTTGCACTTTAGGTTCATATGTGAGCATAATCCACTGACAGAGTCTTATATAAGTTCCAAGTCCTGAGAATAACAATCAGGACAACAAACTATATAAAAATGAAATCAAAGTTGTCCAGCTGACAATTCTATTGTTCTTTAGAAGTTTCAAACAATCTTTCTGAGAAAATTTCCAAACTTGTATGGCTTGATTCCAACTTTTTGGCACTAGCGGATTCAGTAGAATTGAGCTCAGATGTTTCATCATTCTCATTAATTGTGGCACGAATGGTATAACGATTTCCAGTAAATCGGCGCTTCTTAGACCTCCCAGATCTTGATTTAGCCATAATTAATCAATATGTTGTCTTAAGAAAGACAGTTTTTTTCATAAAATATATCAAAATAATAAATTAAACGAGGAGCGAAGAATCGAGTAGCTACAACATAATATGAAATCGAAAAATGACAACAAACCTGTTAAGTTGTTGCCAAATTTTACTAAAACTATTAAATAATTTTAAAAGAATATCACCATATTCAGTTTTAATGTTACCAAAATTAATATTTTATAAATAAATTCAATAAAATTCCAAAAAAGAGTAAAAATCTTTCAAATTCAAAGTACTTCCGGTTTCGATTTCTAACTTCCGGTTCGTTTTTGTTGTTTCACTTGACATAAAACTGCTATAACTTCGTAAATAATTGAGTACAAGCAAAAGTAAGGTATTTTTAGAAAGAAGAAAATTCAAATATTAAAAATATCAAATAAAAATTTTTTTGTCATGTTCATCAAAATTGACGATTTTACACTAGTCAGGCACCTTAACGCTGTTTCTCTTTCGGGGGTATGTTTCTCCTCTCTGAAGACAATGCATCCATATCAAAATCACAGTTCCTTCTTTGCGTAGAAAAGTCAAGTCAAACGAGACAAATATGTGCTTAAGACCTGGAAATTAACATGCATTCCTCGTTTTTTCTGCTTTAGAGACATTCAGTACACTAGTTTCAGAAAAGAATGCGATGTGGACCATGATATCCATGGAAAAGCAATTTGTGTTCTGGTGAAAAATCCAGTACAGTAGAGCCTGTTTTTGTGCGGTCATTTTTCATGCGATTTCTTTTTTTGTGCGATTTGTTTCATGTGATTTTTTATGTACGATTTTTTTATGCATTGTATGAATTTCAATGGCTTTGGCACCACTGTAATGTTTTATATCTATTTACTAGTGGCGTAACGGAGAATGTTGGGATACCCTCTCCCCTGAAAGTCAGGTTTCTCCTTGAATATTTTATAAATTGGGCAAATACGTATTTAGCGTTAGTCAAGCCTTGGGCCCCTAGATTCCTGCCCTCCCCCGTGGCGGAACTCAATGGTTTTGGCTCTACTGTAATGTTTTCTATCTATTTACCAGTGGTGTAACGCAGAATGTTAGGACCCCCTCTGAAAGTCAGGTTTTGCCTTCAATATTTTATAAATTGGGTAAATACGTATTTAGTGTAAGTCAGACCTTGGGCCCCTAGAATCTTTTTCCCCCATGATGCTGGGGTGTACGTTATGCCACTGAAATGTAGACACTTTAAGACACTCTGTTCATTTGTTATAAACAATCTTTCGACAATGCGCATTCAGTTGCTCTCTCTCAGCACTCCAGCAGCCCGCGCTTGATTGAAAACGAAACTTTCAGTGACAGTAGCATGATGAATAATTTGATAGATTATGAAGACGGACAAGAAGAATCGGATTCTTTGAGAGTGATTAAAAATATGCAGGGATCCAGCTTTCCAAAAAATTCGAAAAGCATTTTCTTAAAATAGATGCCAATTAAGAAAGGAGTATAAAATTCCAAAAGGGCCTCAATCATGTATATCTGGTTATCGTGATATTTACAAGCAACTGACAACCCGACCTCCGACCCAAAACTCATCTCTTAATTTTTGTTGTCAAAAAATAACTCAATTGAAATTGTACATTTAAGTGGCGAAAGTGATTTTGAACTTATCTATTACCGGGCTTTGGATTACGATGAGTAGCAATGAATTGTGTATGTGCATTTTGAAAACTTATCCATGTATACAATGATCAACTATATGATTTAAAATGTTTTTCCATGCGTAATATTGAATTATTTATTTGGTTTTTGTAGTGCTCTCTCTTACATAAATTTCGTATCTAATTGGCATATTTTATAAATAAGACTTTTTTTATGCGGCCCCTATCCACCGCATAAAAAATGCTGTAGTATTTCTACGAATTAGTTTGTTTTATGTAAGAATTTATGAAATTTTTGAATATTTTTTGTGTGCGTTTATTTTTATGCGGTCCCTATCTACCGCGCAAAAACAGGTTCAACTGTTATTGTTTACAACTTTTTGACTCCACCTATTGATACCTTTTTTCATGCTACAAATGTTTTTTCAACATCTTTTGTACATATTTTGCTGTGAAGAGAACATTCTGTGGTATTAAGTAGGTATTGTTGATTAAAAATTTAAACGTTTTATCTCTAACTGTAACTTGGGAAAATCATTCAGTACCTAACATTTCCTTCCAAAATTTTCTAAAATTTCTTTCCCTCAAACGTAATGCTCATTAATGATTTATATACTCAAAAAATCATATGTATAATCATCATGAATATTATATTTTTTTAGAAAACACTTGACAAAAAGATTATGGTAATTTTTGAAAAGTATAATATGTATAAGCAATCTTCATTTGAAGAAAATTTCAAAACATAATTCTTTATTTTCACTTTTCATGCAAAACTAACTGATGTAAAATGTGGTATAAATATGGAGAGATAAGGTAAGTACCATAATCAGATTAGTGAAAACTGTTTCGTTGTATTGTTACTTCATAATCCGTTATGCCCAGATAAATCAATAAAAATGGCCCAATAACATCTTATATCTCGGTGCTTTTAAAAACATAAATAAATCTTATTTATTAACTTTGCTTTTTTATCTCCTTTGCTAAAGAAACATATTTTAAGACACAATTTACATATTTTTTCAATACTCTTGTTTATAACTTTTACAGTAATGTATGAATAAATAACAAAATATATGCCTTATAGAAAACTTTTATAGAAATATAAACACAAATATTTGGTTTCCCATAAATTTAACTTTTTAATACGTAATTTTCTCTTAATACTACCCATATGAATGAACTTCCTTCAAACACAAGAGTCACGAATAGCTCGTATCCAGTTTAAAATTTATGCATCTATAATAAATAATCCTTCGGATTCTCAGTTATATTTTTAAAGCAAAATCAGAAATTGTCGTCTTATTTTTTCTTTCTTTTTGTTCATAGTTTAAATTTGTTCTTTATTAATTCTTAAGGTAACATAACTTCCATTAGTTTGTGTTTAGATAATTACTCATCATATGATGTGTTATATTTATAGTTTTATGAAAAAATTCCTTATTATTTATTAGTATTAAGATTCGGAAAACTATTTTTTTTTTCAAATCTATATAATTTTTGTTTAAATTGAATAATAGGGAAATTAAAATATGTAAAGATAAAATATTAAAAACATTCTAAATGCCCATACTATAGGCTTGATATGTTCTAAAAAGTAGGAAATAAAATAATTATGTGTCTTCTTGACCACAACAAAAATTACAGTTGTTTTTAATTTATTTATATTTAATAAGTCTAAGGCATTCAAAAATTTCAAGTTAAAATTTTGAGTGAAGAATACATAGTAGTAAAATCTATTCGTATACAAAATTTTATACTCGAAATTTCTACTCAAAATTAGTTACTCATTACTGTATTAACCAAACACACACATAAATATCACTCTTTCAGATTTCTTAATAATTAGATTATGTTCCTACGTCTGAAACGGGGATTTTAGAAAAGCATTTGAATGGGTAATTTTTCTGATATTTTATTTTAGTTGAATTATAATACACCCATAACTTTGTTTTAAGAATATTATTGTACAAAAACTTATTTACATGCAATTTTTTGGCAAGAAATGAAGAAAAATGGCATTTTCGTAAAACATTTTCCTTTCATAAAAAATTCTTCATTAATAATATATGCCTATATATAGGTAGCACTTCTCTAGTCACCCATCTGGTATAGAGGTTGCCGACGCCGGCTGCTGTGCCGTAGGGCTTGGGTTCAACTCTCGGAGAAGTCATGGATGTTTGTTAAAGTGTAGTGTCTTCGTAGCATGGGGTACTCTAAATAGCGGCCGGACCGCAAGTCCTCTCGTGAGGTTGGTAAAAGGGAAAGAGAGGTGGGAGTTCCCCTTACAATTCTCCACGGTGTTCTCTCTCAAAATTAGGGTGGAACCTAACTAAATGAGACTGTCACCTGTATGGTGTTCAAGGCTACGGCTAACAACAGGCGTACATCTAGCCCCTTGTCATTATGAATTTCATGGGCCTAAATATGACAACAGTTGAGATCAGGCGGCATAAGAAACAGGACTTCTCTCTATTCCGGCGTTGAATGTTTGTAATATATAATATAGAAGTGGATTTATTTTTTTATTATATAAAAATAGAGCGTTTTAACAAAAAACTCCCTTTATTATTTTAATTGACCATAGCTCCAAAAGTAATATGAATTTTTCTAATATTCGTGTTTAACCCCGGAATTGAAGTCCATCTTATATGTAGGCAAAATTTTATTCGAATAGAAGCTGAAAATATGTCGTTCTTTATCTTTTTATTGCCAAAAACGGAATTTAATTATTTTTCCCCTTGTAAAAGCATTCGTATGACAATTTTATATGTATATATATCAAAATTCAAACTCAAACTCAGTGGCGCAACAGCCCATGAAAGCTAGGACCTATTGTGCCCCACCCAGTATACGTGACCTTTGGGCGCTGAGGTTTATGAGCAAATGACCCGATCAGGTGGTCAGTCTAAATCGAGGCACACTGTGTTTAAGTCCTCAAGCAAGCTCGGTATTAATTTATCGATCCATTGCAGTAGGAATGAAAGGCTGAGTAGACCTTGCTAAGCCCGGAAATATAATCCGGGCCTGTGGTGTAGAAGCGCTATACGCTACGTCTCGTCCACTCGGCTTATGCTACAATTTAATTGACAGAAAATATCAAATAATTATTCATTAACACGTTTTATTCAAAATAACGGTTCCTAACGCAATCAGTCTACATTTTATCTCTCTTATATCATTATTTTTATCTATAAATTCGATGTAAATCAGTATAATATATTTAATTTTGTTTCTACACCCATCCTTTCAAGTACTCTATCGTTCCTAATCTATATTAATGATCCTATCTATCTTTATAATTGATAAGATCGTGTTAAAAACATCAGAACACCTTACATATGTATGTTTAAAACTTAATTAGGGCTTCATCGCAATGTAAAAAACGTTTTTACCTTGGTTTTTATTGAAGAAAAAATGCACATCAAGTGAAATCTTAATATTAGTTCTCAGCATCGTTAAGACAAGCTCTTCATTCAAAAACATTTATTTAAATTTAAAATTTGTTCAAACTTCGTCAATCTAAGTCAGCATTTCTATATAAGTGTTTACTCCCCTATCATCACATGTACAAAAATATCTTTGATTACGCCTTAATTTCTAGACAAAAATGAACTGTAACTCATTAGCAATTACCCTAATAACTTTTTAAAACTGTATTTTAAAAAGGAATTTAAACTTAACCTTATATGGGTAAAACGTTAATTTACATATACACGTACATTAAGTCATTTATCAAGTTCAACCTGCTTCTGTAAAACAAAGACTCGGATATCTATTCTGCCGCCAATAGAAATGTTACATTGTTCTTATTCTATGCCTACAAAGTTTAATAGGAAACTTCGCAAAGTATTTCACACTATTCTAAGATTCCAAAACTAATTTAAATTCAACTATTTAAAACACATTCATCATGATTGCTAAAGAGTTCGAAGTATCCAATTATTTTTGCAAAATTTCTAAATTTCTCTTTTTACATCGTTATATAACGATGACTTTTATTTTATGAATACTATTACATAATTATGTTCCAATTATATGAAACTAAATCCTATATATATATATATATATATATATATATATATATATGTGTGTGTATGTGTGTTTGTAAAAGATGTAACGATTTGATATATTCGGGGGGAGGGGAGCTTAGCTTACCTGTTTTAAAATTTCAAAGACAAATGTCTTGATATTAGTCCTCCAAACAACCTATTTGCCCTTCTGTCTTTAGTCCATTCACGAACAATATGTAACAAAACAGAAAATAATGGTATACGAAAACGCACGGATGTCTTCAATACTTGCGTTTCATAGCGCATGTTCACTTTTTGTCTGAGGTTTAACTTACTTTAGTCGCTCTTTTCAGTTCAATTAAAGACGCTGTGTCGAAACTGCAAGATTCTTACAGTTTTTCTAAAATTTCTTCTATGTTTTTTTTGTACTCGATGAAATTCCCAGAAACTTCTAACTCCATTTGTTCTTTTGTACTTGACAAAATAATTCAATCTTCTTTGTATTCAAGTATTCCTTTTGAATTTATTGTTTAATCAAGTACAAAGCATTCGTTATCGAAGACTAGTTAAGCCGTTCACAGTTAAGCTAGATTGCCATCATACGGATCTGCTCACTGTATCTGAAATTCGATTGGTTAATGAGCTATGTATGTAAGCCTTCCATTTGGCTGACAATTTTGTCTATGGTTAGTTTTGGGAAAAGGAATTTTGAATTTATACTTAGCGAGTATACACCAGGGCTTAGTTTTCAATTAAGACTTATTTTCGGGGAAACCAGGTAACAGAAATGTAGTGTTTTTGTTGTTGACATTCGATTTTGTTATAATTTTGTATAATAATATGATTTTTGAACTAAAGTTCCTTAATGCTTCTTTATACTTTCTCATAGTTTACTTTATACTTCCTTTAGTTTCTTCCTACTTCTCTTGAACCCATTTCATCAAAATTTCATATTCATTTACAATTTTCTACATTCGCATTTCTTGTGCAAAATACAATAAAATTGAATGTAATTTATTTTTCTCTGAAGTACATTCATGTGATTTGTGCCGCTACCTAATCTAAGAGTTTTGAATGTTTATTTTTCTTTTTTGTCATTTCTGATCAGTAAGTTAATTTTTGTTATTGCTTACATCACTTCTTATACCTACGTTTTAAAACAAATAACACTAGTTATAATTAAAAGGCTTAAAAAATGTGTCAATATAATCTTTTACAGTATTTTACTCCTAATATATTTAATAATAAAATGTAAAAAAATTAAATTCCCTACCATATTTTCCTAATGATATTGTATGCAAACGTATGGAATGAATAAGTATCAAGCATAACAATCCACGTATGTGATTGCAAGGGTGTTTGCAATCAACATATAGTGATAATTTTTTAAAGAAAATATAAAAAAAAGATTAGTAAAATCAACAAAATACTGATTTTATATAATCATATGAAACTTTTCTCCTCATATATTTTTAATGTTTGTTTGATTATAGTATTACTTCTTAGAATATAAAATCAAACTATCAACAAATTTCTTTTTATTTTGATACATTCAGAAATCATTTAAGAAGTGAATTAAATATAAATTAAAAGCACATTTATTATAATGTACTTTTGAAATATTTTTCATAACTATGCTTAAGACAGCTGAATTAAAAACTCTAATTTACTTTTTTTATGTCTTATGAATGACATAGAAATAATATATCTAAAATTGTTCCGTTGTTAAAATCCGTATATGTATTCAAGAAAAATAAACACTTTAAATAAAATTAAATGTGTTATCTTAGCGAAACAATGTATATACAATAAAAAAAAATATCTTAAGAGGTTTTTAGAATGACTGCTTAGAATAGCATTCATTCGAAATTATTAATTAACTGTTTACTTAACCCAGCAAACTTCAAAAAAGAGCAAACGATCATATGCAATATTTTCTTTTCTTTCGTTAATTCTTAAAGTTTTGAGAATAAAAACTAAACAATTAAATTTAAATTGATGTTTTGAAAGCAGTTATTTCATATTTTTCACATTATTTTTTATTTCAGTACACCTCTTTCATTTTACTGTTTTCTTAAACAGGAATAAATCAGCATAATGCTGAGTTATGTTATTAAACTTAACAAAATACTTTACTCTTTGTACTGAAAAAGAAAAAAAAGTATCGACATTTGTTGCAACTCACTGTTTTTATTTCGAGATCTGATTTTTGTTTCCTAAGAGAGAGAGTAAACTTAAGTTTCCTCTCAATAAACATTAACATCCCTCTTAAATTCCACTGAATTAAATTTTCTAGGTTAAACTCAAGTATTACTGGAGCTTACTTTATCATATATGATTGTATTTCGTTCCATTTTAAAAGAAACACATTTAAAACAGAATTTTCTTAAGTTTTTTTTTCACTTTTCGTATTTAATTTTACGCTTGGGTAATGAGAGGCATTTTTACTATTCTCGCGTGCAATCTTCTTTAAATGAATAAGATGGAATAAGTTAATGAAATGAGAAATGATAAAAATATTATTCAAAAACTTTAAAAATATTTATTTCGGAGAAGGAATTTTTTTAAACAAATTTAGCAATATTTAAGACTTTGAAATCATTCAAGAAATGATTCCGGATACTTTCTGGAAAAATTTCAATTCAAAAGAACACAAAAACGGCAAAATAAATGATTTATGTTTTCTATAGATAAAGCTTATCTTCGTTTAGAATTATAAGCAGATATATAAAAATACATTTTTATGTTAAAAATATAATACGCGCGCGCGCGTTTTGACACGAAATTATCTAAATAATGTTTCCTTCACTTAACATGCTGTAATAAAACACTCAGAAATTATTTCATACAGAAAAATGTGCACAAATCTTAAAAAAAATTACTTCAATAGAAAAATTAGGATTACTTTAAAGTTTTTTTTAATTAAATATTTTACGAAAAGAAAAGGAATAAAATAACCCTTTGAAAACGTTGAGCCTTCTAAAGATTTTTATCAAGGATTAGCTAAACTAATTCATTTTAATATTTTTCATGGTTTAATTGAAATATATTAAAATAATTTTCGCGTTCAAATTTTAGATCTAAAAAAAGCATAGCACGAAAATTTCTTCTATTAATTGTAGGTGCTTAAGATTTCGGACAATAAATTTCGTGAAAAACAGTACTTTTCGATTTACAGAAAAAAATAATATAGTATAAATATATAATATATTTTTGAAAGTTTAAATGCGTATCTTGTATAATAATATATTCAATGCCAGTAAATTACAATGCAAATTCCGCAATCCTGAGCTTAAACAGTGATAAATATCAGCAAACATTACAAACACTAAGAGTCGAAATTTAATAGTGTTTTGTTTTATCTCAATACAACAATACAGCAAGTTACATTGCTGGGTATGATGTTGGTTGCTATTCCTAAGCAATCTGATACACTCACTACAACATTTCTTGGAATATAGTTAGTCTTAAATGCTGAATTGAATCTAAAGAGACTGGCAATCATTGTCTTTGAATAATGTTTCTCAAGCGCGTTAGTGGCATAGCATACAAAGGACAATTATGTCCCAGGCATACTTGTTAGGTGAATAGTCAGAAGTTTTTGGTAGTCAGGAAAACACATGAGTACTTTGTAAGGATTATTGGACGATACGTGTTGTAGGTAGTCGGACTTTATCCTGTGGATAAATATATTTGGGTACGCTTTGATTGGCGGTTGCATGACATCCACATAGGATTAAGCTTCCAAAGTGTCACCAATACAAATAATCTGTTACCAGCAATAGCACATAATGAAGCCCTAGAATACTGAAGCCACTTTTTCCTAGATGTAGCAAATTCTAGAGCTAGAGCTCCATTAGACATATAAGTCTGACTCATACACATTAATTGTTAAAACAGAATCTTGACTCTCAAAAAATTTGATTTTGTGTCAACCATTCTACGTGATTTTATTCCGAAAACCATTGCAAACGGGGCTGTTTGTCCTCTTATGTCTATTATGTTCCTAATGGATGTTATTAACGCAATTCGTTAGTGGCTGATCGATGGATAGTTCAAATACTCGATAGGAATAAGTTCCTACATGTCGTGGGCCTAATTATCAGAATGCGTAACTACATCCACTTGATATCGGAGTTTCCACGCACCAAGCTGTTGTGTATGTTCGCCAAAGTGGGCGTTAATATTACAATAATGTTACCTAGATATTTGTATCAAATGGCCATGTGTATCATCATTTGTATCGTTTTGCGCAATTAAGGAATCGCGACAAACAGCGCTTGGCACGTAGCATCCGTATATCAAATTAGTTTCATTTGTGGATTTACGCATTCTGAAAATTAACTTAACTCATTGGCGCGACATCGCGTGAGGACCAAAGAATACTGTGTCCAACTCAGTATACGCGACCTTGGACCCTGAGGTTCAGGAGCAGATGTTCCAATCAAGCGGTTAGTCTAACACAAACTACGCCTGTGTTAAGCCCCCAAGCAAGTTTGGTACTCATTTACCGACCCACTGAAGGGATGAAAGGTTGAGTCAATCTTGCACAGCCAGGTGTTTCAACCTCGGACTTGTGGTGTGAAAGCGCGATGCACTAATCATTCAGGAACACGCATTCATTCTGATAATCAGGTGGACGATATATGTGTTCGCCGTATGCATTCTGTAACAACTTAAGCGAAATGAATTTGGGTGTCTTCATTGTTTATGGTCCGTGGTAATGGTCCAGACTTGATAATCCTTTCTCGTTCCATTGTAATCCTTCGAACGTGGACATACACTATTTTCCCAATCAATTTGTCCATTCCGTGATATTTAATGCAATAAAAAAAAATCTAAATTTTAAAAAGATTTGTTCTTTTAAAAGAACAAACATTTTGATACACAGTTTATTAAATAAAATACATGCGTAATACATTTCCCAATCAATGAAAAATTAACTTACATTAAACATGTAAAATTATGGGAAACAAATTCAAGAACACACAAAAGAAAATATTCTCGTTTATAATCACACTATACAAGGACAGATCTAAGATATCTCAAAGTCATATGAAATCCTTTTTTGCATTCCCTATTAGTTATTTAACGTTCTAAGTATGTTACAAACGTCAGCATTAAAATGTATATATTTAAAAAAAATATATTGAAAATTATTTTTTTCTGAACACTGCTGTAATAATATAGAAATCATTAAGAAATTAAAACTTTTGATCTCAGTTTTAACTTCTAAATTACTTCTAGATATCTGCTTTTCAAAAATTGTCAGACATAAAATAATATATGTTGCGGAGAATCATTAGATACATCTTTCAAAAATAGTCAGAGACACGTGGAAATTCAGAAAAGGAATCTATTAATGAACATTAAATTTCAGTTATCAATGCCAACGGTATTTTAGAAAAGTTCTATGCTTGTGGGATTAGGTAATTCTGGTATATTTCATTTACTCTAATTGAGGTATATTGTTAAATGTTGTGTAAAATTTTTCACAAGTGGTAACTTAAAAATGATGTAAATATCATTTGAGTCTTCTTTTTTTCTGTAAAACATCCCTTTGGGATGCCTGAATCCAAATTATGTCAGATACACAATTATTCTTACAGATATTTGAAGCTCTTATGAGTGTTGCAAATATTCAAATCCAAGCTTACACGAGTTTCGTGTGCGGTTTTTGTTTTCAGACTGTTATTTTGTGGATGTAAATGTTTTCCATTACTATGGTTTCTCAAATATATATTTTAGAATTTTTTTTTATGATTTTTGGTTTTATCTACAAAACTTAAAATTAAATTTCAATGAGAATCATAGACTATATTATCCATACATATTTTTTGTTTCCGATAATAAAATGAATATTAATCACTTAGAAAATATAATAAATATTTAAAATTAAATATTTTGTGAAATGTTTAAAAATTCCAAAAATGTAAACTTTTTAAAAGATTTTAAATAACATGTTGCTACACCCACCTTATTTTAAAATCTGGTGTAAAATTGTGTACCTTTTTGTAAAATTAATTTAATTATATGTTTTTAAAACAGAAAAACTATCACATTTTTTCTTCAAGAAAAAGGAATTAAGTGATGGTTTTGAAAACCCATGAATGAGAGAGATCATATAATTAGACACTATATTTCTCAAACAAAAACTATTCAATATTTTCTCAATCCAGGATCACAAACAAAGCGTACGGAATAAATAAAAAAAACTGACAAAACGATTTTGATTGTTATTCCAAAACAAAACTGGTGGCTACAATAGCTGAATTCCAAATTCCGAACACGTGACCTGCGTTGTTTCGGTCCATTCATGGATTCGAATCTTAGCGTCACTGTTTTGGTGTCACCAACGTGTAGATGAGCTGCTTCATGTTAACTCTGTCACGGTTGAATTCATCATGTAGCTGTGACACAAACAATAAGAAAATGGGGTGCCAGTTAAAGTATCATCTTTGTCGAATGGGAATCAAAATTACTTGGCGAGTCACCAACTGCCGTTAAATTGACTTAAAGTGTCACTTAAATAAACAACGAATTTACCATTCATTTGTGACAAAACTGAGATTTTTCAATGCACAAGGTGTACAATACTTATACATATGTTATTTATTTATAAAATGTGCATAGCAATGATATATAGAACACCTACTACGTATATAACATCTACAGCTGTAGATGTGGTGGCTGTCGGCTAGGTGGCTTAAAGATAGCGTGTCTGCTTTGTAAGCCCTAGAATGTGACAAAGATTTTCTGAATGCGAAAACCGTAAGCTCGCATGCCATATTATTACGGGTCATGAAAGAATTTTAAGTATCAATTTGGCTTTAATGAAATAACTGTAATATTTAGCATCCAACGAGAGCTTGAATTAAAATTAATTTAAAAGACAAAATTTGGTAGCGATATTCGACACTAGATGGTGCAAACATGAATTGTCTCTCCCATTTGGGAACTTTCTGTGTCTATACAGACTTAATTTCTAATATGTAGTCTACTAGTAAAAAAAAAAAGAAACTGTAGCATTTTATGTAGAACACGCTTACTCCGTGATCAGTAATAGATTTGATCAAGTGAATATTCGTTGATAGATATGTAGGTTTGGCATTCTCCTTAATTTAATTTAATGTACTAGACACACACAAATACCAAATTAATCAAAGATTAAGGCATATATTAGTTCATCCACTCTAGGAATCAGGCGAATACGATGCGGTTTCTGCAATCAAGTTACATCGTAG